>SZWC01001348.1:150934-162931 GCA_023375785.1 Penium margaritaceum
TCTCTCTCTCTTGAGAAGATTATAGGAAGCTTCTTGGCGTGCTTGCCACTGACTGGGCGTCAACGCTCAGTCAACTCGCCGCATCAACACAGGTCGGACGTGAAACGGCAAGGGTTTGGCTAGACGATACAGAAAGTGTCAAGTGTCAGAGACGACAACTAAGCAACAATCAGCCTAAATAGTTGCTGGCCGCCTAGAGTTGCTAGAGGCGGCGGTGTTTTCGTACCTGCTCAAATTGGCCTAAAACCATAGTTTTGGCCGTAACTCACTGCTTACGTATCAAAATCACCCGCTTTCTGCACCAAACCGTGCAGAACGATGAGCTCTATGCAACGGACCCACACAAGGTGGGTTTGCACCATCTACACATCAATAGCAAGCAAAACAATGAAATCGGCCAAAATGGCCTGTCCACCGAGAAAACTCTAGAGCACTCTGAACTGCACTAAGAGCACCCATAAATGTACGAGTGCAGTACCGAGACGTCAGCATGTGCTTTCCACGACAGGAAACACATACAAAATTGCAAGTCTCCTCATCGCACCGGTACAGGCTACCGGGTGCGTGGGCCTCGACCACCGAGAAAACTCCAGCAACGGCAAACCAGCCAGTCAGGCTGTAGAGACGCATCATCTGCGTCATACCTGTCATGTCGTAGCTGCTGGTTAAGTCCCTGGACGATCCGGAGTCCCGTCGGGTCGTCACGATCTCCAATGCGGCTGCCGTTGACCATCAGCTCCGGGTGCACCCGTAGTTGCCGTAGTCGTGGCTCGTGACAGGTGGAAGCCACACACACCAAGTCTCCCCCTGGCTTACACATCCGTCAACACCACAATGGCTAAGCAAAAGGCAGGACAGGATGGCTCGGGAAACCAATCATGGCGAGCACTGATCAAGCATACTACATCACAGGGTCTCCTCGTGACAATGGTGCATCCAAGTGCCCGGGTCTCGACCATGCAAGAAATCACACACCTACATGTCAAACATCATGGAAGAGAGACAGAGAAACAAGGTCTCCTCGGTTGTGCTTTGTGTCGTTCCTGTACAGTTTACTGTGACCACTCGGCCGTGTCCATACTCATGCAGATCCCTGAGGCAGGCGGCCCTGGTGACACCGGCGCGACGACAGGCGGCGGACTACCCGCTTGGAGCTGACCGACCACTGTTCCAGAGCCCCAGATGCCACCGGGACTCGTTGCTGTGCCTTCTACGTCTTGCAGGCGCCTTTCGGCGGACTGGCCGTGAGGCTTATTTGCATGTTTTTGCATTGTATGCTCGCTGACAGTCGATGGATGTATGCATGTGACCAGTCGCTGCGTCCGTCTTTTGATTTTGCACGTCTAGGTTCAGACGGCGTAGGATTCTGACATGTGTGCGCAGAGTTACGGCCAAAACAGTGGTTTTGGGCCGGTTTTAGGACAGCTCTTGGACTGCCGCGTGCGACACCCGCCGTGCGCCGCGGCAGGTATTTATGCCNTTGTCATTTCTCTCTGCATATGCTATATTGAAGCATTCTGACACTGTGTCTTGTGTCTCCTAGCCAAACCCTTGCCGTTGTGTGTACGACCTGTGACTGTCGTCACCGTCTGACCAGGCACTGACGCCCAGTCAGCGGCTGTGTTGCTAGGAAGCTTCTACGCACTTTCTCTTGGTATCAGAGCAGTGAGACAGTTCTCACTGAGCTACGCAGCAGAGACGCAGCAGAGCAGCAGCAGTGAGAGTCACCGTTGCAGCAGAGTTTCTGGGATCTGTTGGAGACGGCCGGTCGCCGTCAACGTACTCCACCCACCACGTGAGATCGCAGCTGCAGAGGCAGCAGCAGCGGCGTGTACCGCCACGCAGAGGTGCGTGGCGGCTGCGGTGCGTGCAGCCGCCCTCCCACAGCCGCAGCAGCAGAGCAGTAGCAGCAGAGGCGGTGGCGGCAGCAGCGCAGCAGCAGCGCAGCAGCAGCGGTCGTCGCAGTAGCGTGGCAGCAGCGGCGGCAGCAGCAGCGCAGCAGCAGCATCGGCAGCAGCAGCGCAGCAGCGGCAGCGGCACAGCAGGAGCAGTGGCAGTCGCGGCGGCAGCAGCAGCGCAGCAGTGGCAGTAGCAGCAGCGCGCGGCGGCGGCAGCAAGCAGCAGCGCGCGGCGGTGGCAGCCAGCAGCAGCTTCAGCGCGCAACAGCAGCCGCCGCGCGCAGCAGCAGCAGCAGCGCAGCCACTGCTGCCACCGCTGCACACGCAGCTATGCAGCTGCTGCTGCAGCTGACAGCACAGCTGCAGCAGCAGCTGGGCGGAAGTTCCTGCGCAGCTTCCGCGAAGCTGCCGTGCGCCACCGCGAAGCGGCTCCACGCGCGGCAGAACTGTGACAAAAGAAAAAAAAATAGGAGGGGACGAGCTGACGGCAGCATTTTTATTGCTGACGTCATCAGGTCGTGCTGACGTCAGCAACCACTTGCTGACGTCAGCATTACACTTAGCCAAATTTTCACCCGGAAAGTCAAAAGTTGCCAGCGTTTCAAATCGCCGAGAAACTTAGACAGTTTTGAAATCCGGCAAACTTGACCTGTTGTCCCATAGTGAGCGGCGACATGAGTTCGCCCAACGACAAGGACAAGGGACCAGGTGATCCCTCCTCCTCTTCTTCAGGGGTATTGAGCCCTCGCTCGCAGGCCATTGCGGACCTCCGCAGCCAGCAGGAGGAGATGCGTCGTCTGCAGCGAGAGCAGACTGACGCGATCCGCACGCTGACTGAGCTCCTGCGCGCTCAGTCCACGGCTCCTTCGCGGATTTTTGAGGGAGCTGCCGGCGTTGCGGCCTCCACCCAGCACTCGCCCCAGGTGCTTGTGACAGGTGCTCCACCTGCTTCACCTCCTGGTGTGGTTTCTCCACCACCTGCGGACCTCCTTGATGACGAGCCATTCATGCCAGGCTTCGAGGATGACTCCCAGGAGCGGGAGATTCGTCTCCTACAGGTGCGCCTCCGTCAGCTGCAGACGGGTATCCGACCTCCACCCATGTCCCCGATAGGACCGTCACCTGACTTCCCCGGTGATCACCCCCTTCCAGGAGTTTCCCCCGTCTCTCGCCCTCCTCAGCCTACGGTTGCTCTCCCCACGGAGCGGCAGCCAAAGGACTTTGAGGCACCACCTCCACGGTACATCAGCGAGGATGGATTTGACTGCTGGGAGATCCTGTTTCAGGTGTGGGCCACTTCCGAGGGAGTGTGGCCTTACTACCACAGCCCGTACCAGTCTACTGATCCAGCATAGGTGCTGACAGCAGCCCGGGCCATGCGAGGGCTTCTCTACGCCATGCCACGCGAGACTGTCGTTGACTTCCGCCCCTTGCTCGGCGAGGCTGGCACAGGCACCGGAGCTAATCCTCGTGGAGGTCGGGATCTGGCGTTTTCCCTACTGGCCGCAGAGACACTTGCTATGCGTGCGTCACACATTCGTGCTTTCCAGTCGCTCCGTCAGGGACCAGCGGAGCCTGCAGCGGATTACTGGCGACGTGCCATGCGTATTTACACGTGTCTAGGGACCTCAGGGGGCACACAGTTGTGGGCACTTCAGACGATCATGCTCGGAGTTCGCCTGGAGTACACCGACATCTTCACACGGTACAGGGACGCTGCTCTCGAGCCTTTCTCAGCCACCCTGTAGCTGCTCCCTTGGGCCCATCAGCTTTTCCTCCAGGTGACGTCGGCCCGCGAGGCAGCAGTAGCACATCAGGAGACTTCCCTCGCTGCAGCAGTCCTTGCCTCACCACCATCTTCCCTCCTGTTGTCACCCTCATGTACCTCCATCACGACCTCATCTTCCTCCTCCTCTTCGACCCCGTCTACACCCATGTAGACGCAGGGCGTTGCAGCAGTTGCCCAAGGGAAGAAGAAGAATAGGAAGCGTGGATCGGGTCAGCAGCAGTCGTCATCCAGTGGTAGCAGTGGCCGTTCCGTGCACTGCTACAACTGTGGAGGTGCCCATCGCTACACCGAGTGCCAGCAGCTGCTTGACTGGGAGCGCATCACTGGCGGACTTCAGGCTGCCCACGCTGCCCACACCGCGGCCGGCACGTCGCCCGTACACTCCTCTGGACGCGCGGCGACCACGACTGCAGCTGTTCCTGCATCCTCACCAGCGAGCAGCAGTGATCCAGACCCACGTGACCGCACCATCGCCGAGCTTCGTCATCTTCTGGCACTTCGCTTTTAGGGAGGTGCGAGTGTGTTGTCATCATCGAGTGGGTCACAGACTGCTTTTTTGTCCGTCCTCGTGACTCGTGATGACACGTGTGGGGGAGCACAGTCCGCATGTGATGATGTTGGGCCTGATTGCACTGACTGGATTCATGATTTCACCTTCGTGATGTACGTCGTTCCTTCCCACTGACGGCTCAGCGTCCCTCTGATGCCGAGTGTTCCATTGCTCGTTGTACAGTGACGTCCACCAGTCGTGACTCCGGTGGCACTTGGATCATCGATTCCGGTGCCACCCACCACATGACGTGTCGTCGTAGTGACTTTGTGGTACTTGGTCCTGTCACGATTGTCCGTTCTGTTCGTACAGGCTCTGGTCAGTCCTTACCGGTCCACGGTGTTGGGGTTGTATGCTTTGATGGTCCGTCTGGCCCCCTGTATCTCTCTGACGTGCTATTTGTGCCTGATCTTGAGCTCAATCTGCTGTTTGTGCGTGCCTGCACTCTGATGGGTCTCTCCGTTGAGCATACCGCTGATTCAGCGACAGTGACTGCTCTTGACACACGTAGCATTGTCCTGCGTGCTTCAGTCGTAGATGATTTGTACCGCACTAATCGGCCATCTTCCCCTTGCTCTCCCTCTTCCTCTGGTCGTGTTCTTGTCACTGGTGTTCTATCCCCAGAACACTAGAGGTTGCTTCACTGACGTTTGTGTCATGTGGGCTCCGACACTGTGTCGAAGCTCATACGGACACAGCATGCTCTTGGCCTTGACGTGGCTTCTTTCGAGAAGCCACCCAAGACCGACTGCCTATTTTGCGCTCAGGGAAAGATGCACCGGTGAACTTATCCTAATTCGTGTTCCCGAGCGCTGAGGCCACTCGAGTTGGTCCACTCGGACCTGCTTGGTCCTCTCCCGGTCAGGTCCCTGTCCGAGAGGGGACGGTATGTTCTGACGCTGACTGATGACTCCACCCGGATGCGGTGGGTCTACAGTCTACGTCAGAAGAGCAACGCCGCCCTTGCGGTTCGACTCTGGCTCGTGATGGCTGAGCGTCAGTCTCGCCACACGCTACATACCTTTCGCTCGGATCGCGGCGGCGAGTTCCTCGGTGAGATGGACTCCTTCTTTGCTGAGCACGGCATTTTTCACCAGGTCTCCGCTCCTGCTACCCCACAGCAGAACGGTGTCTCTGAGCGCTGGAACTGCACCATGGAGGATGCGGTCCGCGCCATGCAGTCTGAGTGCGGTCTCCCGGAGTCCTTCGCCTTCAAGGGCTTCTCCTACATGACATGGGTCTGGAACCGCCTCATGCATGGTCCGCTTCCGGATCATGTTCCACCGTACGAGCTCTGGTTTGGCCACCGTGCTGCTCTTCGTCTCGCACGCGCATGGGGTTCCTTGGCCTTCGTGTGGTACACCGAGGACCAGCAGGGTTCCAAGGTCTCCCCTCGGGGTCGCTTGTGTGCCTTCATCGGCACCTCCCCGCGGTCGAAGGCCTGGCGCTTTTGGGACCCCAATTGCCGTCGTGTCATTGAGTCCCGTGACGCGCTGTTTTTTTAGTCTCTCACATACCGTGATCTGACTTCGATCACAGCTCTCTCCGCAGATCATTTCCCTTCATGTGAGGGTCCTCGACGGATGGGGGAGACTTCTCCGCCAGCGACCATTTCTCGTCAGGCTGATGTGTCCGCTTGAGTCCCCTCTCGATCTCTAGCACTTGATGACCCGGCTATCATTGCCATTGGTCCAGAGATCCCGCCTGTTCAGCCTGTTTCACACCTCACAGGTACCGCTGCTCTCACGCCTCCTCCTGGATCACCACCTGTATCCACTCGCACCCCTGCTCTGGTGTTTGACCCTGCCCAGCTCACTCCTGTCCCTACGTCGGCTGACACCCCTGTCTCAGTGTCGGGCCAGCCTTGCCCGCTGTCACTCACAGCTCCATGTTCCCCGTACACGCTTCTCCTCGCACGGCATCTCCGGCTGCCTCGTCTCAGCCCTCACCAGCTGTGGTCGTACCTGTCCCTGTGGTCGTACTTACTCCTGAGCCTGAGGTGCGCCCCTCGACCTCTGGTTACTCCCGTGAGCCCGGTGGTCGCCTTTGACCACTGGATTCCGGAGCTCAGCGAGCGTTGGGTCCCGGACCCAGGCGTTCCTCTCGTAGCATCGCGAGCGGTGATCCAGGCACAAAGGCCTTAGGCCTGAGTGTCCGCACTGAGCTTTCACAGGTACACCCAACGTGCCCTAGAGGACACGACCTGGTCACTCGCGAGTTCCATATCGCCTGTGNAGGTCAAGTGGGTCTTTCGCAAGAAAGTGAAGCCGGATGGCTCACTGCAACGCTACAAGGCCCGCTTTGTCGTCAAGGGGTTCTCTTAGATTGAGGGAGTTGATTACACTGACACCTTTGCCCCTGTCGGCCGCATGACCTCAGCTCGAGCTCTGTTCGGTGTAGTGGCTCAGCATGACTAGGAACTACACCAGATGGATGTGAACAACGCGTTCCTCCATGGCTCTTTGGATGAGGAGATCTACGTGGCTCAGCAACCAGGCTTTGAGGACAGTGACAAGGTCTGGCGCTTGCGCAAGTCCTTGTACGGCCTCAAGCAGTCTCCACGGTGTTGGAACCGGGAGATCACTGGCACCTTGACTCGCGCTGGATACGTACAGAGCGAGGCAGACCCCTCACTCTTCATCCTACCGACACCCGAGCGGTTCACCGCCATCCTGGTCTATGTTGATGACCTTCTATTCGCGTCTCCGTCCCTGGAGGCCGTGAAGGAGACCAAGGCTGTCCTGCAGACCGCCTACAGGATGAAGGACCTCGGTCTTGTATCAGTGTTTCTTGGTATGGAGATCGTGCGAGATCGCAGACATCGGACACTGTTGCTGCATCAGGCCCGATACGCACCAGTCGTGGGGGAGCGCTTGAGCGATCTCCTTGGTGCAGTGCCCACCGCTTCCACACCCCTCACACTTGATGGGCAGGATGCCCTGAAGGTGGATGACCCTACACAACTGGGGGAGACAGTGGACGTGACCTTGTACCTCCGTCTCATCGGAACTCTGATGTACCTGGCCACTACCACACATCCCGACATCGCGTTCGCCGTCAACCTCCTCGCTCAGTTCTCGTAGGCTTCACATGCAAGAGCTCTTCACACGGCTGTGCGAGTGGTACGGTACGTGGTCTCCACGCCGTATCTCGGACTCTGCTTTCGTCGACAGTGTTCGGTGGTCCTTGACGGCTACACTGATAGCGACTGCGCTTGGAGCCCTGATGGGCGCAGTCGCACCGGCTACGTGTTTCTTCTCGGCGGTACCACATTGTCTTGGCGAAGCGGGAAGCAGGGCTGCATCGCACATAGCTCGTCGGAGGCAGAGTATGTGGCTTTGGGGGCAGGGGCTGCTGAGGCAGTTGGGCTGCAGGGCTTGTTTCTTGAGCTTGGGCAGCCAGTACCCGCCATTGTGCTGCGTTGCGACAACCAGAGTGCTCTCGCCATTGCGGAGAACTATGGTGTTTTTCATGCTCGCACAAAGCACATTGCGGTTGAGCATCACTTTGTTCGTGATCTGGTGGAGCGACGCGTGATCTCCATCATGTGGGTTGGCACTGACTTGCAGCGTGCTGATTTCTTGAGGAAGGCACATGCCCGCGGAAAGTTTCTGGTGGCCATTCGTTCTGTTGGGCTTCGCCCCGTGCGTGACAGTGGTTGAGTGTGGGATGTACGTTGGCGTCTCATCTGTCTGTGTCACCCACTATGTGGTTGTACCAGTGCTGCACGCGTATGGACATGCGTACCATCGGGTCATGGGGGAGTGTTGTCCTTTGTGCCTTTCCTGTACAGTTTACTGTGACCACTCGGCCGTTTCCATACTCGTGCAGATCCCTGAGGCAGGCGGCCCTGGTGACACCGGCGCAACGACAGGCGGCAAACTACCCGCTTGCAGCTGACCGACCACTGTTCCAGAGCCCCAGATGCCACCGGGACTCGTTGCTGTGCCTTCTACGTCTTACAGGCGCCTTTCGGTAGACTGGCCATGAGGCCTATGGCCAGTCTGTGGATGGATGCATGCATGTGACCAATCGCTGCGTCCGTCTTTTGATTCTACACGTCTAGGTTCAGACGGCGTAGGATTCTGACATGTGTGCGCAGAGTTACGGCCAAAATTGTGGTTTTGGGCCGGTTTTAGGACAGCTCTTGGACTGCCGCGTGCGACACCCGCCGTGCGCCACGGCAGGTATTTATGCCCTGGATCTGTCAGTTGTCATTTCTCTCTGCATATGCTATATTGAAGCATTCTGACACTGTGTCTTGTGTCTCCTAGCCAAACCCTTGCCGTTGTGTGTACGACCTGTGACTGTCGTCACCGTCTGACCAGGCACTGACGCCTGGTCAGCGGCTGTGTTGCTAGGAAGCTTGCTCGTGACCCCAAAAAATGTCTCCGGGTGTCCGGGTCTCGACCGCATAATGGATGGGTCATACATAACACATGTAGGCAACGGGTCTCCACGTCACACCGGTAGAACTCACCAAGTGCGTGGGTCTCGACCAGCATAACCTCGACCCTAGCATTGTGCGCACCCCAAGTAACTTCGCTGTCCTCAAAAGAGTGTCAGGACAAAGCCCACACACCAACACCCCTCCTGGGGTGCAGAGGCTGACAGCACGGGCAAAGCTGATGGCTGGTCCTAACACAATCCCTCAGGTCGGAGCACGGCTCCCCCATAGACACATAACCCTATACTGCAATAGCCAAGGTGACGACGATGCTAGTGAGATGTACTCCCAGAGAGCCTCACCCCGGAGCGCCGTCGTCGCTAGCGTCGTCATCGCTATCGTCACTACTGTCGTCATCTGCTGATGTGACTGGTGCAGCGTTGAGGGCCTCCTCCAAGACAATCGCCTGTTTTTTGGCCTCCAACTGCTAAGCTCCATATCGCCTTGCGGCTTCGGCAGCGTCGAGGCGCGTTTGGAGCTTGTCGAGCTCTGGCGCGGCAGCCGATTGGCTGGCTACATCTGCGGCATGTAGACGGTCAGTCGTGGAACGAAACTGACGGTGGACCTCGATCGTGTGCCTGTCGGCACGAGCCAAAGCCTCGCGTATCAACCCATAGGAAGGAGTGAAGCTGCGCCTGCTTGTCGCACAAGTCAACGTCCTCTGCTTCAGTCGTTGAGACAAGTGCCACCGGGCCACGAAGTGCTGGTAGGGCGGGAGCAAAAGACAACGAGTTGCCACAAAAGTTGTCTGGGGCTGTAGGAACGGCTGCTGTGAAGGCACCTGCTGCTCGTGACACACCTGTCGCTCGGCCGTCAGCTTCTGGGCGGACGTCGACATGTGTAGGAACATCTGCATTTGCGGCGACGTCGTGGTCATCGAAGGTGCGGTCAGTGTCGTGGTGCTCCTTGTGACCCCAAGTGCGCAGCCCATCATCCACCTGTTGTTGGAGTTCCGCTTGTCCCAGACGTGCATCCTATAGAGACCACTCAGCTGCCTCGAGATGCCTGTTTACATCCTCCATTCACTACTCCACAGCCCGTCGTGCTGGAACATCCGCTCGAGCCACCACCGCCTCCTGCTCGTCGACCGCGGAGCATCGGCGCTGGGGTACAGGAACTATAGCTCGGACGAGAGTAGTTGTGTCCTCGGCTAGAACCGCCATGGTGTCAGCGACACCGGTCAGGGCAGCGAGGTGTCGGAGGTCTACAACTCGCTGTGCATCCTCCATGTCGCACAAGCGGACGTCTACTCTCACCGATGGGCCACCTCGTGCTCGTGCCGCGACTACCGCAAGAGCGGCAGTGCACTGGGCCTCTACGTCTGCCTCCGACCCTGCATCCGACCACTCCACGACGGACGACTGATCCTCATAGAGGAAGTCTGCCTCGTCCTGGTGGTCCATCACCTCCTCCTGCTACCCATTAGTATCTGTCTGAAGCTCTTGGGCGTCTATTGGGAGGCGAGTATGAGCATCTCTATCACTTGCTTCTAATGCTGCTCCTGGCACTAGTGCAGGTGTGTCCAAACAAGCTAACGCGGGAGCGCGCACACCGTCATGCACAGCTCCTGCATCGGCCGTCGTCATGTCATCTGCCAATGCATCAACGAACACCATCTCCATCCCCGACTCTAACTCAACCTCGGACCAATCCTCCTCCGACTAAGAGTCTCCATCAGGGCGAACGTCTCCCCCCGCCAAACTCTGCGCTAGCTGAGTCTGCTATGTAGCGTCATCCGCCTCAACCATCCTGTGTTATAGAGCAGTCGCCTCACCAATGCCGAGCTCCGCCGCCGTCATCAGCGGAAAAACCACCCCCCCACGACTGACACCTCGGCAAGAGCTGTGGGGACTCGACAGACCAACCCCTGGACAGGAGACGAGGGGATCTCGTCACTCGAGGCTCCTTCCACAGCCGCGTCAGATGGTGAGGCCTATGCGTGCCGTGCAAGACGAGCAGCTCGCCGCCACGCACGATGAGTGCAAGAACAAGTGGTACGACGAGGGGTTGAGGGTCTGTCCGTCGGTATGATGCCGACAGCCTCCAAGACGGAGTGGATGGCGACGGATGTAGACAAGAGATCCGGTATACTGGCATCGTCGGAGGAAGGGATGCAGGATCGGGAGGAAGATGAGGATGAAGTGGCAGGCGACACGTTCGGTGGGGTGGCAGCTCACTCGGAAGTCACGTGGTCAAGGAGCTACTGGACCATGCGCTTGAGGTTCCGGACCTCCATGTGTAAGGCGGCCATATCACCACGTAGAAGCGTTGTAGCATGACTCGGTGACGTATCCACTGAAGGAGGAAGTGGGGAGGATCGTATCCAAGGGGGATGCCACCCAGGAGGGCGCTGTCCTTAATTGCGCCAGCCATGTTGCCTATCTCTACGGTAATAGCACAAAAACCCTGAGGACAAGTGGGACTCGTGCCATGGCTGCATCGACCACTGTGCCTGTGGCGGCTGCCACAGCTGAGGCTCAGGCACAGACCACTGCGATGGCAACGCCCATGGCCACACTGCGTAGCTCATGTCGAGAGCTCAGCGTGGGTGATAGTCATGCACACTCGATCCTGGTGGCGCAAAGAGCCGCATAGATGGATGCAAGTGGAGCAACGTCCCTCGGACGGGCTACGATGTTGTCAATCACGGCCACAACCTCAGCCGTAATGTTGCACTATCGCCTCACGGTGGTGATATCACAATGTGCAACCTCAAGTGGCATTCGGTGCCGCCGATGCTGCACCAGATGTCGTCGTCAGTTGACGACTGTGGCCTCAAGCCACCTTCGCTGCTGCAGCTACTGCCCCGACTCTCGCGGCGGCTGCGGCTATAGCGGTTTCTGTCGTCAGCCGACGGTGGTGGCCTCAAGCCACAGTAAAGGATTAAATAATAAGAAAAACTAAAGAAAAAAATCCCTTCCTAAATTCAAAGGGAGTAGGAAGGCCCCCCCTCCCTTTCTCTTTCTTTTTGTTCTTTTTTGTTTGGGTCACCGATTTTTTTGTTTGTTTGGGTTTTTAAGATGGTCCAGGCAGAAAATCCCTCCCACCGGGCTCCCTTCCGGAAGCTGCTACCTTGGGTCACCGAACAATTGGTGCCAGTCGGGTACCTCTTCTCGGGGTTTTGCTCGAGTGCCCCACTCAAGGAAACCCTCCCTTCCCCTTTTTTTCTTTTCTTTTTTGGTTTTCTGGAACAACCCTTGCGGCGAGCGCACTGGAGGGGGAGGCTCACCCACCCCCTCGCATACAGCCAGCCGGAGGCTGCCTGTCGGCCTCCCCTGCCCCTCTCAGCCGGCGGGGGGGGGGGGGGGGGGGG
>SZWC01001348.1:165136-181516 GCA_023375785.1 Penium margaritaceum
CTCTCTCTCTCTCTCTATCTCTCTCTCTCTCTCTCTCTCTCTCTCTCCCTCTCTCTCTCTCTCTCTCTCTCTCTCTCTCTCTCTCTTTCTCTGACTCTCTCCCCCCTCCAACTCCCACCCCTCCCATCCTCTCTCCCTCTCCCTCCAAACTCCCAATCCCCCCTCTCTCACCTTCCCTTTGTAATGGTATGGTCCAGTTTTCAGGCAAAATAGACGACGGACGGGTTTGGGCTGTCGGCCGTCTAGCAGGGCTCACAAAGAAAACTTGCATGTGAGAAAACAGGTCGATATTCTAACCGGCATAGAAATTGAGTAACGAGCTCTACTGAGCTGGGGGGACCTAAAGTTTGGAGGGTTCTCCCATTGTTGCTCATTCTTGTTTCGTAATCGGTCAATTCCAGTTTTCAATTGCTTTCTGGCGCTAACACAGGTGTGCATCTTTGAGTAACAAACCCAGAGCACTCGGATTTAGACTCCAGAGCGACAGACTGAGGGGGTACCTGACTAAGCAACGAGCATGGAAACATACTCTACATTAGCAACGCAACCGCCCCAACCTGTGCTTCAGATTAGTTTCCAGCTTGGGATCATAGCCAAAGCGCAGCAGCAGCAACAGTAGCAGTAGCACACAATTGGCGTACAGGTTCCTGACTATGCCAGTGGACCCCCATACGCTCTACTGCAGGGGAAATGATGCCCCATGTTTCCTGGCAGCATTGACCCGCCTAGTGGCGGCGTCAGATTTTTTCCCATGGCCACTAGGCCAGGGGAAATGCTGCCGGATTTTTTCCGCCAGCACTGACCCCCACGCGTGATGCGAGGAGGTGAGCGAGAGGCCGCATCAGGCACCTGCTGGCGACGACACATGTGCTGACGTTAACCAGGAGTAGTGACTGGCAGCAGCAGCAAGCAGCAGCAACAGCCTACAGCAGCAGCAGCAGCAGCTTGCAACAGCAACGAGCAGTGGCAGCAGCAGCCAGCAGCACTATGCAAAAGCAGTAGCTGGCAGTAGTAGCAGCTTACGGTAGATTGCAGCAGTAGCAGCAGCCCGCGACAACAAGCGGCAGCAACAACCAGTAGCAGCAGCTCGCTGCAGCAGCAACAGTTGTGAGCAAAAGCAGCAGCCAGCTGTAGTAGCAGCAGCGAGCAGATGTAGCTGCAGCCGGCTGCAGCAACAATAGCAGCAAGCAACAGCCAGCAGTAGCTGCAGCAGCGGCTACCAGCAGCAGCAAAAATTGTAGCTGCTCTTAGCCCGCTGCTCGTAGCGAGCAACGAGTTGTGAGTATCAAGCTTGCTGCTTGCAAGAAGCTGCGAGCAAGCAAGCTCGCTGCTCGTAACTTGCTCCTCATAGAAAGTAGCGAGCTCGTCATGATGAACAAAGGAAAAGAAAAAAGAAAAAAAGGGGAACACAAAAAATCCCCCACCCCACAGGTGGCCCTCTAGCGGCTGCAGCCACCATCACAGTCGCTGCTGACGTCAGCCATCCTCAGCTAACGTCATTGCTGATGTCAGAAAAAAAACAACAGTAGCGACTCTGTAGATAACTCAGTAGCAACTGTTGACGCCAGCCATCCTAGGGTGACGCCACCACTGACATTACTGCTTGCATCAGCAGCACACACAAAAAAGGGGAACAAGGATGGGACACAAAACACCATGGCAGAGAATGAAGAGTGGTCCTATGTTGGAGGACCCCCCTTCTTGCAACAAGTGCAGCAGTTGCAGCAGTAGTAGTAGCTGCCGTCACTGCAGCATAATCAATAGTAGCAGTAGTAGTAGTTGTAGTAGGAGAAGCAACAACAACGGCAGCCATAAGAGTAGCAGCAGTAGCAGTAACAGTAGCAGCAACAACTTCAATAGTAGTAATAGCAACAGCAAGAGTAGTAGCAGCGGCAGCCAGAACAGCAACAGTAGCAGCAAAGGCAGTAGCAGCAGCAACAGCAACAGCAGTAACACCCTGAAAGCTCTATCGTACGTCATACTAGTACAACAGGTTCGCTTGCCACTTTGCTCCAGCACCTCGCAACGTTGACACAGCAGCTAGCGTCACTGCATCTGCCCCCACCGTTGCCGTAGCAGCAGTAGCATCAGCAGCCCACGCTGTAGCAGTAGCAGCAGTTGCCACAACAACGACAGTAACGTCCGCAAGTACCGCGGCCTAGGACTGACGTCATTGCCTGGGGTTTTGAATTCCTTTGGCCTGTGGCCGGCCGGCCGTAGGCCAAAGGAATTCAAAACCCCGCCGTTGCCGCTTTGGTCTGGCGAGAAGTTTCGGAGCTAAGAGCTCAGCTTCCGGGTCGGGGCACAGGGTAAGAAGCTGTAGCCCTACTATGTCCTTCCCTGTGAATCCACCCACACCGACCTGGTGTATGACTCTAGTCACGCCGTGCGTGCCCTCGTCCCTGTGGCCCCTCCAGCTACACGTCTCGCCCTCGAGCCCTTCCTTGACAACCTTACCACTGGCACCCTCCCTGATCCGGCAGCAGCTTGGCATGTACTCACGCACCCTCCCTGATCCGGCAGCAGCTTGGCTCATAATCACGCGCCCTCATCGCCTATCTGGTGACGCCAAGACCAGCCGCCTGATCTGGGAGATCTACTCTCTCCGTATGGGGGAGACCGAGACGGTCATCTCCTACTGGTAGCGTGCAGAAGATATCATGCGCCACCTTGGAGACGTCGTGCCACCCCCTCTCTCTACGCTCGTGACCATCAAGCACATCGCCACCGACCCCTTCTCCGACGTCTTCGTCCATTACTCCCACGACGTCCTCACCGCAATGGGTGCCCAGGATACCCTCATGCACTGGGCATACGAGCTCTTCCGGCGCATCGAACAGGCTTGTCAAGAGTTACACATCCATTGCACGGAGTCTCTTGCCTCCCCTGCTGTCGCCTTCGTGGCTGTTGTCGCCCCAGCATCAGCGGCGTCTTTTGGCGCCACATCATCAAGCAAGAAGAAGCATAGGGGCAAGAAGGGCAAAGGCCCTTAGCAGCAGTCTTGCGGAAGCGGTAGCGCCAGCCTTGTCTGCCACAACTGTGGCCAGTAAGGACACGGGTGGTACACGTGTCCTCTCCCAACTGACAAGCCTTACGTCTTCACCACCATGAGTCGCAAGCGTGAGTGTTGCCTTACCTCCACTGTCGTGACCATCATAGCTCCCACTGCACCTTCGCCACTCGCGGCAGCTCCACCATAGTATCTTCCGCAACAGTCTGTGCCTGCTCTTCCATCATCGGCGCTTCCTACAACATCTCCCTTCTCCTCCCTAGACCCTGGCGCCATTACACTGCAATCAGTCTACTACGTCAGACCCTCCACCCGCGAGCGTCAACTGGAGCAGTTCATCGCACTTCAGCCCGGTCTTCCTCGCCCTCCTCCCTAGGGAAGTGCGAGTTGTGTAGTCGCTAGTTCCTCACCACCTTGGATGACACAATCAATGCTATGATCATGTCTTGTATCTCCGTTCGTCCCATCCTCTACCGTGCCTTGCCCTCCTGCTCCTCTATATGACAATGTCACCTCACTATATGGCTAGCACTCCCGGTTCACACCCCCATCAACTTCGTCAGCGTCGCTCGCCCATTCCCATGTGACTGTCAACAACGTGGCCACACCAGTCCAGGATCATTCAGAGACCTGGATCATCGACTCCGCGGCCACACATCACATGACATACTCGCGCGAGGCGTTTAGTGTTCTTGGTCTCGTCATCGATGTCATCGGGGTTTGGAAGGGTACTAGTCACGTATTACCCGTTCGTGGTGTCGGTGTCGTTCATTTCCGTTGTCCAGCTGGTAATGTCATCTTGACGGATGTTTTCTTCATCCCTGGCCTTGAGCTCAGCATCCTATTGGTCACTGCCCTTGATTGCATGAGCATGGACGTTCTGCATTTGCGTGGTGTGCGCAATGTGTTGTTGCGTCCGTCCGGTCTTGTTGTATTGCATGCCACCGCCTGTGGCAACTTGTGGCACATACTATGCCTGTCCGCCTCTACCTCTGTCCCCTCCTCGTCGGCCAATACTTGCCATGTGTTTGTCATTAGCACTTTGTCTTCGCAGCACACGCATCTCCTGTATCGTCGGCTCTATCACGTCCACTCTACTGCTATTGATTTCATGCTTTGCACGTAGCCGGCCAAGGACCTTCACCCAGCCTCCTTTCCTCTGTCGTGTCCTACCGTGTGCATTGATTGCACTCAAGGCAAGATGCACCATTCAACCTAACCCCTCTCTGCCTCTCAAGCGTCTGCCTCGCTCAACCTGGTTCACTCTGATGTCATGGGTCCCCTCCCGACAGAGTCACTCGGTGAGCACGGTCGTTACGTACTGACAGTTACGGATGACTATTCTCGCTAACGCTGGGTCTTCTCTCCTTTGTAGAAGAGCAAAGTAGCTCCCACCATTCGGGACTGGCTTGTCCGTGCTGAACGTAAGTGTGGTCGTCCTCTCTGTCGCTTTCAATGTGATCGCGGTGGTGAGTTTTGGGGGGAGACCATGCTCTTCCTTGCCTCATGTGGTGTCTATCATGAGACATTGGCACCTTACACGCCAGCCCAGAACTACGTCTTTGAGTGATCGAACCGCACCATGGCTAACACCGTCCGCACCATGCGGTTAGAATCCGGCAATTCTGATGGCTTCTACTTCGAGGCCATGACCTACATGACCTGGGTCTGGAACCGGATTCCTCACAGACCCATTCCCCGTCAATCCACCCCATACCAGCATTGGTGTGGAGAACGCGCTGACCTGCGTCCGGCGCGGATCAGGGGCTGCGTTGCAATTGTGTGGCTACTTGTCCCACACCAAAGTGGCAAGCTCGAGCCTCGCAGTCGTCCGTGCACCTTCTTTGGCGTCTCACGTCAGTCGAAGGCATGGCGCTTCTGGGATCCCACCCAACACTGCATCGTCCAATCCCACGATGCCCTCTTCTATTAATGACATATTTCCCCATGACCTCATTCTCTCGGCGTGTCGATTTTCCTTCCGTCGCTTGGGGGAGTGGTGGATCCATCCTCCGTCTCGTCGCGTTCCATCGTCTGCGCCCGCGGGTCCGTCTTCACCGACTATCCCATTTGTGTCCAACAACCCCTTAGGGCCGGCTGCCTCATTCATGCCTCCCAGCCCCTCAGGGCCGGTTGCCCCGTCCGTGTCCACCAGCACCTCAGGGCCGGCTACCCCATCTACGTCCGACAGATCCTGAGGGCCGACTTCCCCATTAGCGTCCGAAAGCCCCTCAGGACTAACTGCCCCATCGGTGTCCGATAGCCCCTCAGGGCCGGCTGCCTCGTCCGTGTCCGACAGCTCCTCAGGGCCGGCCGCCCCGTCCGTTTCTGCCACTCCCTCATGGCCGGTTGCCCCATCTGTGTCAGCCAACCCCTTAGGGTCGGCCGCCTTGACCGTGCCTGCCAGCCCCTCACGACCGGTTGTCCCCTCCAAGTCCGCTAGCCCCTCAAGGCCGACTGCCCCGTCCGTATCGGACGCTACACACGTGGTCCGAGTGGAAGCCTCAGACCCAAGCCGATAGTGAGCACTCAGGCCGCCTCCTCACGTCCTCTCACTCCACGACCCCCTGTCATCCCATGAGGTTCCTCACCTCATGTCACATCCACTCCCACGGTCGTGAGTGGGGACCCCGGCACCAAGGCACTCGGCTTGGCCACACTGTCTTTCATCACCGATCTACATCCATGATCAGCTCTGGGCTGGATCTTGCTCCATCAAGAGCACTAGCATGCCGTTGCGGCCACACTCTTGCGGATGCCACCGGGGCCGCGGAACGCGCATGCCCTCACTGTCCGCCCCACAGAGCGGCCAGAGGATCCAGCCACCTTATGTGAGGCTCGGGCGTCTTCCGAGGCCGCTCACTAGGAGGCTGCATGCGTCAAAGAGCTTGCTCCTATTCAGCGACATCACGTCTGTGAGCTCGTTGACCTCCTCCCGAGCCGTAAGGCCATCGGCGCCAAGTGGGTTCTCCAGCGAAAGTGGAAGCCAAACGGGTCCCTGGACAATTACAAGGCGCGTCTCACAACCAAGGGGTTTGCTTAGGTCCACGGGATCGACTAAGATACGATCTTTGCCCCAGTCAGTCGATTCTCCACTAGCCGGCCGTTGTTGAGCCTGGTTGCCCGGCACGTGTGGCAACTGCATCAGATGGATGTGAGCAACGCCTTCTTCCATGGCCCACTGGAGGGCCAGGAGGTCTACATGGTGCAACCTTCGGGCTTCAACAACGGCTCTAGCAAGGTTCGAAAGCTACGAAAGGCCCTCTATGGCTTGAAGCAGTCACCGCGCTGCTTGAACCAGGAGATCAGTCGCACGCTTCTTAGCGGCGGCCTCCTTCACAGCTCTCCCGACCCGGCACTATTCATCAGGCCGCGAGGTCAAACTCTCGTCGCTATCCTGGTCTATGTCGACAACTTGCTTATCTCATCGCTGAATGCAGCCGCCATCCAGCGGGTCAAGGACCTGTTGCACGTTGCCTACCACATGACGGACCTCGGGCCGGCACGAGTCTTTCTGGGCATGGAGCTTGAGCATGATAGCTCCGCAGGCATCTTGCATGTCCATCAGGCGGCCTACGTCCAGACCCTGTCCAGGCGCTTCGCTCAGGACCTCCCCCTCGTGCCGAGAGCATCCTCACCCATGTCACCCAATGGTCAGGCAATGCTCAAGAGTTCTGATCCAGTTGTGGTGGGGGAGCAAGTAGACGTGACCACATATTTGCGCATCATCGCGTCACTGGTGTTCCTGGCGATTATGACGAGTCCACACATTGCGTTCGCCGTCAACCTCCTCACACACTTCTCTTAGGATTCGTGTCATCTCCACTCTGAGGCCGCGATCCGAGTGTTGCACTACATCGTTTCTACCCCACGGCGAGGCCTCATGTTCCGTGGAAAGTCATTCGTTGTGGCGACGAGATACATCGATAGTTACTGGGCCGGCAGTTCGGATAACAAGAGTCGTTATGGTTGGATCTTCCTTGTTGGCAAAACGACTGTATCTTGGCGTAGCGGCAAGCAAGGCTGCATTGCGTGCAACATTGCTAAGGCTGAGTATGTGGCCCTTGAATCTGGTGCGTGTGAGAGCGTGTGGTTGCCTGTTGTCCGAGTTGTGTCTGTCACTCCCGTCCATCACGTTGCACCATGAAAATGAGAGTGCTATGGCCATTGCTTACAGTGACAGCGTGCACCACACTCACACAAAGCGCATCAATGTCGAGTATCACTATGTGCATTCTTTGTTGCATGACGCCAACTCCCGCATTATGTGGGTTGAGACAGCACGACAGTTGGCTGATTTCTTGACAAAGGCACTGAAGCGTGACTCGTTCAAAAAGGTTGTGAGTGCAATTGGTGTGCGTCCGTGAGGTTCTCTCTCTCCATGTCCTCTTGGTCTCTATGCTCTCTGTCCATCCATGTGCACTGCACTTGTGAGTCATGGGGGAGTGTTGGTTTTTGTCTCACATCTCTCACTTGTACTCTGTTGTGTCCTCCCGGCTTGAGTACATTGGTGTGTGAATGACTGACGGCAAGATGCGAAGCTGATGGAGTGTTGCCCAGTGTAGCCGATGCACCTTGAGGCCTACAAGCAGTTTGCAGGAGCCTCCTCCCTCCTTCGTGATCAGCTCCATCGGTAGACCTCCTCGGCAGTCGTGCAGCCGACAAGCACTATCACTGTTTCTGCTATCTGCGCATGTCCAGTACTGCGTTTGACTGTGTTGCTGCGTTCACTGTGCTATGTCATGCCTAGGGTCCAAGTTTCATGATTTTCTGACATTGTTGGTACCGGGGGTTAGCATAGACGCTGCCTGGATTTAGGCAGCCATAACTCCTCACTGTTGTTTTTCTATATGATTATGATCTTTTGACTTCGTTTGCAGCGTATGTATTATGGAATGGTCCAGTTTTCAGGCAAAATGGACGACGCCCGGGTTTTGGGCTGTCGACCGTTTGGCAGGGCTCACTGAGAAAACCTTGCCTGCCAAAAAATAGGTAAATTCTTTGACTGGCTAGTTAGCTGAGTAACTAGCTCTATAGAGCTAGGAGGGAGCTAGAACTAGGAGGGGTCTCCCATTGTTGCTCATTCTTTATTACTAATGAGTCACTTCCAGGTTTCAGTTGCTTTCTAGCGCTAACACTAGCATGCGCATTTTCAAGTAAAAAAATCCAGAGCACTCAGACTTAGACTCTAGAGCGGCTGTCTGAGGGGGTAGCAAACTAAGCAACGAGCATGGAATCCCGCACGCTGCATCAACCATGCCAATACTCCAATCTGCGCTCTAGCGTAGTTTCAAGCTGATGATGTTTGTGCTTTGTGGACAAGGTGGTAAGTTGTTAATACTGGTGGGTAATGCCTTGGGAATTCTCTCAAAACATGGGCAAAAGGGAATTACTCCGGAACAAATGCCTTGTACATTAAGAAAGCGTGTTTTCACTCAACTGCGATCTCGGAAGGGAGCAACGACCCCATGACGAGCAGCTTGAATCCCTCTTTGCAACTTCTTCTCAACACTAGGGGCACGCTTGTCAGATCATGCCAAATAAAATGTAAGCAGTGGCAGAGTGCCGACATACCCCCACTATTGTGCTAACTCAACTCTTACAACAACCACAGTCATGGTGGAACAAGAGATTGGTGAAAAACGTGCTTTTGTTGAGTAGCAAGAGAGAGTAACGAGAGTAAGGAGCCGGTGACCTCTTAGCCGTAGTTGACTGGGCCACCCACTTTAAAAGCTCGAAATGGGGCCCAATCGCCACCCCGGAGTCGAACCAAACCGGTCGGCCAAAAGGCCGCCGTGGTTTCTCACACCTTAGAGCAACTGAGTATGTGGCCCCGTAGGATCAACAACCCGGGCAATAACGAGACAACAAGCATTGCATGCAAGGTGCAAGAATCACAAACCACATCGACCACGAAAGTATGTGGTGCATGTATCTCTCACTATATCTCTCATGTTTTAGCCATCACATGGGTTGTTACCAAATGTTTGAAGTAGTAAGATATCAGCTCCATCAGAGCTGAGCATGGTCGAGTACAACGATCTTGCACCCGGCAGAGATGCCAGTGATGCACGGCTGCATAGCTTCTGTCATACTCAGTCTCCTACAAGAATGGTGTGTGTGTGTGTGTGTGTGTGTGTGTGTGTGTGTGTGTGTGTGTGTGTGTGTGTGTGTGTGTGTGTGTGTGTGTGTGTGTGTGTGTGTGTGTGTGTGTATGTGTGTGTGTGTGTGTGTGTGTGTGTGTGAAGGGAAGAAGTCAAGAGGTCACTTGCATTTTCAACAGACAAACTAACACTCCCCCATGACCCACAGACGAACAGCCCATACACCACACGTAGGGAACACAGTACGAGAGACAGACAAAGGGTGTCAGTTCAGCCAGGAGNGTGTGTGTGTGTGTGTGTGTGTGTGTGTGTGTATGTGTGTGTGTGTGTGTGTGTGTGTGTGTGTGAAGGGAAGAAGTCAAGAGGTCACTTGCATTTTCAACAGACAAACTAACACTCCCCCATGACCCACAGACAAACAGCCCATACACCACACGAAGGAGCACAATACGAGAGATAGACAAGGGGTGTCAGTTCAGCCAGGAGCATCGCGTGCACGCAACAAGCCGACTGCATGCACAGCTGCCTTGAACATTCCACTGCTCAGAGCTTTGGTAAGAAACTCTACACGCTGCTGACGTGTGTCGACCCAGACGACCTGGACTTCTCCTGCGGCAATGCGCTCACGTACAAAGTGGTGCTCAATGTTGATGTGTTTTTTACATGAATGATGCATGCCATCATGCTCAGCAATTGCCTTGGTGCTCTGATTGTCGCAGTGCAACGTGATGCAGCGGATGAGCATGCGCAGCTACTGCAGCAAACGAGAAAGCCAGACACTCTCACACGTACCTGCGCCAAGGGCAACGTACTCAGCCTCACTGGAGCTACGCGCCACACAACCGTGATTACCGCTTTTCCACGAGATGGCAGTTCCACCCACAAGAAAGACGCAACCAGTGCGACTACGAGCATCTGCATCGTGGGCACAGTCACTGTCAATGTAGCCATTTATCACCATAGAGGGTTGTGATCTGTAGCACAGTCCCATACGCGTAGTGGACAGTGCATAGCGAACGACAGGCAGTGCAGCCTCGAGGTGCTTCTGTCAAGGTTGCTGGGAAAACTAAGCGAGGAAGTTGACCGCAAAGGCCACATCTGCTCTAGTGGTGGTGGCAAGGTACACGAGGGACCCAATCATACTGAGGTAATTGATGACATTGACACTCTCCCGCAACTGAGCCACGTCGAGTGACTTTAGAAGACATTGTCCAGCTGGTGTCATGGGTGTCGACGCAGTGGGGATGTCAGCAAGCATGGATGAGAAACGCTCCCCCAGGCTGCAAATGTAGGCAGCCTCATGCACATGCAATATCCGGCGTTGACGGTCCTGCTTAAGCTCCATCCCCAGGAACACCCGACCCAAGTCTTTCATTTTGTCGGTGGACTGCAAAAGGTCTTTCACAGACTGGACTGTAGAGGGACTGGATGACGCAATAAGGAGGTCATCCACGTAGACCAAGACTGCAAAAAAGGGCTGTGATGGTGCACTCAGAAACCTCGCAGGATCAGCGCAAGGAAGAGGGTAGAGCAACCTGGGATAGGTCTCGTGGAAAGACGTCCTCGAAAAAGAGGACATCATGAGACTCAACGACGCATGCACGATCGGGGTCCTAGAAGCGCCTGGCTTTGGACATGGCAAAGACCCCAAAAAAGGTGTACAAGCTAGCGCAAGGACTAAGTGTTCCGTCACGAAGGTCCTCGGGAAGCCACACGTCGGCGACACAGTCCCAAACGCAAGCAAGGTGGAGGTCTGCCACCACGACCGAACCAGCGTTCAAATGGAGTGACATGGAGTGGGAGGGGACCGTGCGGGACACGGCTCCAGACCCACTTCATGTATGACATGGCTTCAAAAGAGAACAGGGGTGGAAGGTCTGAGGCAGTGAGGAGAGTGTGAACTCCATCGGCAAGTGTCCGGTTCCGTTGTGTTGGGGTGTGTAGGGAGCAGTGGTTTTGACAGTCACACTACGAGAGGACATAAAGCAAGAGGTGGGACCAATGAATTTACCGCCACGGTCACAATGAAAGATACAAAGGCGACGACCACAAGCAACTTTAGCCTGAGGAAGCGGGGATTCAATGGTGGAGCAGACGTCACTCTTTTCTTTGAGAGCAAAGACCCAATGCATACGAGAAGAATCATCTGTGAGACAAAGTACGTAGCGTCCGACACCTTGAAGAGAGTCATGAGAGGGGGGACCCATAACATCAGCGTGCAACAAGTCAAGAGGGTGAGAAGTGCGAGACTCTGAAGTACTGAATGGGGACCGACGCATCTTGCCCTGAGCACACTCAAGACAGTCAGGGGGACAGGGAGCCGGGAACGTGGCAGTGTCAAGGCCATCGGCGGGGAGAACTCGAAGCAGGCTGTCAATGGTTGCGGTATGGATGTGGCATAGGTGGCGATGCAGCAGTTGTGCATGAGCGGAAACTCGTGCCTTGCAAGAGAATGCAACCGAACATTTGGCAAGAACACTTCCCCCCTGCGCCAACAAAGCGTATAACACCAACCCCTTGGACTGGGAGCAGTTGGCCGTACCCAGTGCAAGCAAAGCGGAAAGAGCCAACAGGACCAAGGGATAAAAAGGACATGTGCGACGAGGTCATGTGGTGGGTGGCACCTGAATCAAGGATCCAGAAGACACCCGACGCACAAACAGTGGAGGGATCGCGACTCACTACGCCAAGAGTTGCATGACGAGAGAAGTGCTGACCACAGGCTTCAAGGCAACGAGGCAAACGTAGAGACTGCCACTCTTCAATCCATGAGACATCGGGGGCCAGGCAACCAAGAACATGACCGGAAAAACAACCACGTAACGCCTTATCAGCAACACACGCAAGAGGCTCTGACCCAAAGCCTTTACTCTCACCTCCCTGATCACGAAGGTGGCGCTGATGTATCGCATGAGACAGTGTAGTGTCCAACTGGCGATCGTCATCATGGGGGTCCGGCGTGATCACCACTGCAGAGGATGGGTGATGAGATGGAGACATCCAGCTTGGTGGAGAGTAGGCGCCAGATGGCGGGCCGTAGAAGATGGGCCCACCATACCCCGTGGGCCAACTCCAGGGGTAAGGGAGAAGAGGTGAAGAAGCAGCAGTGTTGTACACGGCAGCGTCGGTAACAACGGGTGCCGTCCTGCTGGAAGGTGCAGAGGAAGGACCGGATGAGGACGTGCCAGAGGTGCCACCAGAGCCACCCAAGGAGCGAGCCCAGTGCGCACGCATGGCAGAAGCCAGGCAATCGTTGTCTAGTGGTGATGGGCACTTGGGTGCTGAGTGGCCGACGGAGCCGCAGTTCCAGTATGTGATAGTGCTGGGGGTGTTGTTAGAGCCCTTGGCTTTGCCACGGCTGCCTTGGCTTCCAAAGCCCGAGTTTTCGCTCCCCTGACCCCGGCCCCCGCCCCTCCCTCCACCTTGGTTGAGTAGAGTTGTGGCCGAGGTAGAGGAAGAGGAGGAGGAGGAAGTAGAAGAGGATGATGTGGAGGGTCGTGCAGTGGTGGCAGCCGCAACTATTGCACGGTGAATTCATTTGTTTTAGAGCGCACTCCACCAATCAGTAAGGCATTGGGAGGTGAATTCCCAAAGGGCTCCAATCCCTGGTGGAGAGTCAGTAGGAACTGGCTTTGCTGCAAGCCTCTCAAGCCCAGAGGCCTTCACCTCTCTGAAGATGTCAGAGAGTTCAGGAATAAAGCCAATTCACAATGGAGAGAATAGCAGGTAGTTGGCCAGGAGCTGCCTTACCAAGATCCTTCAAGAGACGAAGGCTGCGGGCCGAGTAGGCACCCGCAGCCTCGTCTGCACGCATGGAGAGCGTGTTGAAGTGCACATTGAGGATACATGTGCAGCATGTCCAGTGACAGTTGTGCGGCGCTTGATGAGGGCATAGGCACCGACTGGGTTGGCAGGGGTGCGGCGTGCAGTATCAGTGTTGTAGGATCCTATCTCATCAGTGAGATCATCGGGTCCAGCGCGAATGAGAGCACGCACAACCCGCGTAGACTCAGAGTCAGAGGATACAAAGGGAGGATTAGCAGCGGGGTTGGGTACATGTTAGTACTCCCAGAGCTCCTCACCCTGTGCCCAAGCAGTGAAGCGAACTTCCCATAAAGCAAAAGACAGGTTAGGGGTGAAGTGCGGTCGCACTGAAAAGTCAGGTTTCCGTAGCGAGGACTGTGTAATAGCCTTAGCTGCAGCCACTCCACTTGCTGCAGCGGCAGCAAATGAGTTGGAGGAAAGAGAGCCACAGGTGTTGGAAGCAGAAGCAGAGGAGGTGGAGAATGCAGCAGCAATGTCAGCAGGGGCCGACACAGCAAGTGTAGTGCGCAACATAGGTTGCAGGCGGTTAAGCACAAGATCAGCAATGTGATCGGCGAAAGCATCCTGATCGCCTTGTTCCGTGCGCAGCTTTTCTTCTACAATACCCTGTGCAGTGAGGGATGCTTGAAGGGCAGCACACTCTTTGCGCAGTTCTTCCTACAATGCTGCATACTGGTCATCGTCGACAGGCATGATGAGTGAGAATCACTCAAGAAAATATTCGTAGAGTTTCCCTTGCCCTAGTGGTCGTGTGAGTTAAGGAAGACTGAAGCAACAAACTCCTGCGTAGACCTATAGGACAGCGTGAACAAAGGAGCAAGGCCACAAGAGGAGAGAAAGAGGGTAGAAGTAGGAGTGTTTTCCAAGCAGGGTGCCAAAGCTCACCAATGCTAATGCAGAAGAGCAAACAGCGGTGGCAATGCAGATGCCACAGAATGAGCAAGAACTGCCACTGAGGACGAAGTGGTGACGATGAGACACGCAACCCCAGCAAGTGCAGCTCCTTTGAGGGTGGAGAAGGCAGCTGCTGCTGTGATCGTGACACGGATCTGAGAACCACACGAAGAGGATGTTAGAGTAGAAGACACGTGGGAAGTGGAAACCTGTATGGAGGCGATGGCGTTGGAGAGGGCAGTGGCTGCTGAGGCTGTTGCTGCTGCGACTGTGCTAGCGGTTGCTGCTAACTGTGTGGCAATGTTGAATACAGCAGTGGCAAAGGGGCCCTGATCAGAGGCTGCTGCTGCATAGGCCTCAACAGCCCTACCAGCAGTAGTACTGGTAGGTGCACGTGCAGCACGCGTTGTTCCGGCAAAAGTAGAAGTGACAGCAGCACAGGAGACAAGTGTTGCTTACAGGGCAGTCAGGATTGTTGGAGTGATGCTCCTCACCATGGCAGGAGTGACTCCAAAAGGAACACCAAAAAGACAAGCCTTAGTGGCTTAGTGGTTAATGGTGTCCACCTCTAGAGGCAGGGGCCCGGGTTCAAGTCCCACAAGATGAAATTCTGCCCTGCCTCAAGGGAGGTGGAAGATAGATGCCAGGAAGCTAGCTCAACCTCTAGAGTTCCTCTTTAAGTTTCTAGAAGGCCAGGTGAGGGTCCAGGAAGGTGGCACACCTTCTAGAAGGGGTGACTTGTCCTACAAGGCATCTAGAGGTGTCTTGGTCTTCTGGACACCTTCCCTCCTACTAGAAGCAAGCTGAGGAATCTAGGAAGGGGCAGAAGCTTCTAGAGGAGGGAAGGGATGCCTTCCTAGGTGGGAAAAGGACAGCCTACCAAGGAGCACTCTAGAAGCCGTAGAATCTGCTAGGAAGCTCCAAATCTGGCATGCTTTGGTGTTCTGGAAAGCTTAGATCAGTGGCTATAAAATGCCACTTCTTGTGAGCCTTGATCAAGTGTTCATTTCCATTCAATTGAGGCCAAAACTGTTGCCACACTCTCTGCCTAGTTTTCTGCCATCCTTGGAACGAGTTGCCTCCATAGTTTCAGTCTCTCCAAAAACAGTTGGTGGTGTGAACCAGCCACTGCTAGGGACCCTCCAGGGTGCACACTCACCCTCAGGCCAACAAAGGGTTATGGGTCCACGCCTCTAAGGGGTTCAAAGCCAGCTTGATTTCACGCTTCCAACAGCAAGACATGGCAAACAGCGAGCAAGAGAGCAGCTGCGCTGTCCTTAAGTTTGATGGGACAGGCTTCGCCTTGTGGAGGTGGCAGTTTGAGGTCTTCCTCGACGACAAGGGACTGCTTGAGCTTGTAAAAGGTGATGAGACTGCTCCGCCGGAGACTGCAACGGCTGAGGTGAAGGAGGCATAGAAGAAGCGCAACAAAAAGGCGTTGGCGCTCCTTGTGTCCGCGTTATGCCCACCACAACTTGGGCACATCCAAGGATGCACCCTGGCCGCAGACGCATGGTCAAAACTTTGCTCCATCTACCAGTCAAGCAACCTTGCCAATCAGCTCTTCATCTTCAAACGGCTCGTCACCCTCCGAGCCAACGAAGGCGACAACATCATGGAGATCATGCAGCAGATTGAGTCGCTCGCAGCGGAGTGCGTGGCCACTGGTTGGGAGGTCGACTCNAACTTTGGGGCAAACCTGCTCTCCGTCAGCCGCCTTACCGACAAAGGACTTGAGGTGCTCTTCACAAAGAAGGAGGCCGTCATCCGCAAAGAGGGCAAAGGTGAGGTGATTGCGCGTGCCAAGAGGGAGGACGACTTGTACCTGCTACGCGCGAAGATCCTCAGCAGCCGGGTGAGGTCCAACGCCGCCAATCTTGCAACGAAGGATGGAGGAGACCTGGACCTATGGCACCGCCGACTCTGCCACATTTCTCCATCGACAGTGAAGGAGATGGCTAAGGGGGAAGTGGTGCGGGGTCTCCAAATCAGCGGCCTTGATGAAACCAAGGAGACCGTATGTGAGCCATGCATCATTGGCAAATCAACTCGGCAACCGTTTGTCGCCAAGGGGACGCGTGCATCGGCAAAACTGGCAGTGGTACACACAGATGTGTGTGGACCGCTTGAGAGCTCCATCGGCGGAGCTCGCTACTTCCTCACCTTCATCGATGACCACAGCCGGAAACTCTACCTCTACCCAATGAAGCGGAAGAGTGAGGTCCTTGCGTGCATGCAGGAGTTTGTGGCTGATGTGGAGCGGCAAACAGAGTTGAAGGTGAAGGCGTTCCGGAGTGACAATGGCGGTGAATATGCGGGGTGCCTTGGGTGGATGAAGAGCAAGGGGATTGAGTGGCAGAAAACAACTCCACACTCCCCACAACAGAATGGCGTCGCAGAGAGAGCGAATCGCACAATCCTTAACATGGTGCGATCCATGTTGAGCGACGCCGGCCTTACACAACGGTATTGGGCGGAGGCGGCAAGGACAGCAGCGTACATCATGAATCTCATGCCGACCAAGCCGCTGAAGGACAAGGAGAGCAA
>SZWC01001348.1:186600-197907 GCA_023375785.1 Penium margaritaceum
ATGGACCTGTCATTTTTCATCTCTCTACAAATGCTATTGAAGCATTCAGACACTTTGCCTTGTGTCCCCTAGCCAAACTCTTGCCGTTGCGTGCACGACTTGTGACTGTCGTCACCGTCTGATCAGGCACTTACGCCTGGTCAACGGGAGTGTTTCTAAGAAGCTTCCTTGCATCTTCTCATGGTATCATAGCAATGAGACATTTCTCACTGAGCTATGCAATAGAGACGCAGCAGAGCAAAAGCACTGAGAGTCACTGCTACAGCAGATCCACTAGGGCCTGTCGAAGACAACCGGTCGCCGTCGACGCAGCCCACACCCACCACGTGAGACCGTAGCAGCGGTGTTGCCAACGTGCCAGCAGCAGCATAGCAGCAGAGCAGCAGCAGCAGCAGCAGCAGCGGCAACAGCAGCAGCAGCGGCGGCAGTAGCAGTGTCGTAGCAGTAGCCACAACAGCGCGTGGCGGCTGTAGCGAGTGTAGTCGCCGTCCGCAGCCGCAGCGGCGGTCGCAGTAATAGCAGCGTAGCGCAACAGCGGTGGCAGTAGCAGAGCAGCAGTAGTGGCGGCAACAGCGGCACAGCAGCAGCAGTGGCAACCACGGTGGCAGCAGTAGAGCAGCAGCAGTTGCAGCAACAGCAGCGTAGCAACGGTAGCAGCAGCGCGCGACGGCGGCAACGCGCAACAGTCGTAGCGCGCAGTAGCAACAGCGGCATTGTGCAGCCACGGCTGCCACTGCTGCGCACGCAGCCACGTAGTTGTTGCTGCAGCTGACAGCACAGCTGTAGCAGTAGCTGAGCGGAAGCTGCTGTGTAGCTTCCGCACAGCTTCCGCACAGCATCTTCGCAGAAGTCGCGAATCGGTTATATGCTCGCGTAGAATCGTGAGAGAAAACAAACAAAAAAAGGGGGAGTCAAGCTGATGTCAGCACTTTTTTGCTGCTGATGTCATCAGGTCGCGCTAACGTCACCAACCACTTGCAAACGTGAGCACCATACTTGGCAATTTTTTGGCCGGACAGTCAAAAGTTGCCAACGTCTTAACTCTTCGAGAAATGCTGACACTTTCGGAATCCGACAAACCTGACCTGTCGACCCATACTGAGAGGCGACATGAACTCGTCTGACAACAAGGGGGAGGGGACAAGTGATCCCTCCTCCTCTTCTTTTGGGGTCCTGAGCCCACGCTCGCAGACCATTGAGGACCTGCGAAGCCAGCAGGATGAGATGCGTCGCCTACAACAGGAGCAGATTGATGCCATCCGCACGTTGACTAAGCTTCTGCGTGCCCAGTCCACGGTCCCACGGCAGGTTTCCGAGGGAGCTACCGGCATCGCGGTCTCTACACAACAGTCGGCTCAGGCACCCGTGACAGGAGGTAGACCTGGTCCACCACCTCCTAACCTCTTGGATGATGATCCATTCATGCCATGCATCACAGGCGACTCCCCAAATCATGAGATTCAAGTTCTTCAGTAATGCCTGTGTTAGCTGCATACGGGCACCAGATCTCCTCGGTTTCCTCCGATATGATCGTCATCCGACTATCCCGGTGACTATCCCCTTCCAGGAGTCTTCCCCATCCCTCGTCTCCCTCAGCCTGCGGTTGCTCTCCCCACGGAGGGGCAACCCAAATACTTTGAGACACCACCTCCACGGTTCATCAATGAGGATGGCTTTGACTGTTGGGAGATCCTCTTTCAGGTTTGGGCTACTTCAGAGGGAGTGTGGCCCTAATACCACAGCCCGTATCAGCCTACAGACCCAGCAAAGGTGCTGACAGTAGCCAGGTTGATGCGCGGACTCCTATGTGCCATGCCACGCGACACCATCGTCAGTTTCCGCCCCTTCCTTGGCGAGGCCGGCACAGGCACCGGAGCCGATCCCCGCGGAGGTTGGGATCTGGCCTTATCCCTGCTGGCCGCAGAGAAGCATGCCACTCGTGCAGCACACATTCGTGCCTTCCACTCTCTCCGTCAGGGGCGTGCAAAGCCTGCAACCGATTACTGGTGACACGCCATGCGCATCTACATGTGCCTTGGGACCGTAGGAGGCACACAGCTGTGGGCGCTCCGTACGATGATGCTCAGAGTTTGCCTTGAGTACACTGACATCTTCACACGGTACAGTGACGCTGTCCTTGAGCCCTTTTCAGCCACTCTGCAGCTTCTTCCTTCGGGGCATCAGCTCTTCCTCCAGGTGACTTCAGCCCGCGAGGCAGCCGTGGCCCATCAGCAGACTTCTCTTGCTGTAGCAATCGTCGCATCACCACCATCTTCCCTTCTGTAGTCTCCTTCTTCATCCTCCATCACGTCCTCATCTTCCTCCTCCTCTTTGGCCCCGCCCACACCCACTCAAACACAGGGTGTTTCAGTAGCAGCTCAGGGGAAGAAGAAGAAGGGGAAGCGTGGATCAGGTCAGCAGCAGTCAGAGTAGCAGTCGTCATCCAGTGGTAGCAGTGGACGTTCTGTTCACTGTTACAACTGTGGAGGTGCCCATCGCTACACCGAGTGCCAGTAGCCGCTCGACTGGGCGCGGATTAATCGTGGGCTCAGGCTGCACACGCCCTCCATTCCATGTCCATCACGTCCTCCTTGCCTTCCTCCGAACGTGCGGCAGCCACGAATGCAGCTGTTCCCGCTCCCTCACCGGCAAGTAGCAATGATCTGGACCCACACGACCGCACCATCGCTGAGCTCCGATACCTTCTGGCGCTTTTAGGGAGGTGCGAGTGTGTTATCATCGTTGGGTGGTCCACAGACTGTCTGTCCATCCGTTCCTGTGGGTCGTGACGACGCGTGTGGGGGAGCACAGTCAGCATGTGATGATGATGGGCTTGACTGTAACGATTGGGTTCATGAGTCTCATCTTTGTGCCCTCCGTCGTTCCTCCCCACTGACGGCTCAGCGTCCCTCTGATGCCGAGTGTTCCATTGCCCGTTGTACAGTGACGTCCACCAGTCGTGACTCCGGTGGCACTTGGATCATCGATTCTGGTGCCACTCATCACATGACGTGTCGTCGTAGTGATTTTGTTGTTCTCGGTCCTGTCACGTCTGTCCGTTCCNAGGGAGGTGCGAGTGTGTTGTCATCGTCGGGTGGTCCACAGACTGTCTGTCCGTCCGTTCCTGTGACTCGTGACGACGCGTGTGGGGGAGCACAGTCAGCATGTGATGATGATGGGCCTGACTGCACCGATTGGGTTCATGAGTCTCATCTTTGTGCCCTCCGTCGTTCCTCCCCACTGACGGCTCAGCGTCCCTCTGATGCCGAGTGTTCCATTGCCCGTTGTACAGTGACGTCCACCAGTCGTGACTCCGGTGGCACTTGGATCATCGATTCTGGTGCCACTCATCACATGACGTGTCGTCGTAGTGATTTTATTGTTCTCGGTCCTGTCACATCTGTCCGTTCCGTCCATACATGCTCTGGTCAGTCCTTGCCAGTCCATGGTGTTGGGGTTGTATGTTTCGACGGTCTGTCTGGCCCCATGTACCTTTTCGATGTGTTTTTTGTGCCTGATCTTGAGCTCAGCCTGCTTTTTATGCGTGCCTGCACACTGATGGGTCTCTCTCTGGAGCATACCGCAGACTCAGCGACTATGACTGCTACTAACACTCACAGCGTTGTCCTTCGTGCCTCAGTCGTAGATGATCTGTATCGCGTCTCTTGTACCTCCTCTCCTTGCTCTCCTTCCTTCTCCGGTCGAGTCTTTGTCACTGGTGTTCTGTCTCTGGAACACTAGCGGTTGCTTCATCGCCGTTCGTGTCATGTGGGCTCCGATACTGTGTTGAAGCTCATTCGGACACAGCCAGCTCTCGGTCTTGACGCGGCTTCTTTCGAGAAGCCACCCAAGATCGACTATCTCTTTTGCGCTCTGGGGAAGATGCACTGATGCACCTACCTTGACTCTCGTTCCCGAGCGCTTTGGCCTCTCGAGCTAGTTCACTCAAGCCTTCTCGGTCCTCTTCTAGTCGAGTCCCTATCTGATCGGGGCCAGTATGTTCTGACTCTGACTGATGACTTTACTCCGATGCGGTGGGTCCACAGCCTGTGTCAAAAGAGCGACGCCGCCCTTGCGGTTCGACTCTGGCTAGTGATGGTTGAGCATCCGTCACATCACACGCTACATGCTTTCCGCTCGGATCGCGGCGGTGAGTTCCTTGGCGAGATGGACGGGTTCTTTGCTGAGCACGGGATTTTTCACCATGTCTCCGCTCTTGCTACCCCTCAGCACAACAGTGTTTCCGAGCGCTGGAACCGCACCATGGAGGATGTGGTTCGCGTTTTGCGGTCTGAGTGCAGTCTCCCTGAGTCCTTTGTCTTTGAGGGTTTCGCCTACATGACTTGGGTCTGGAACCGCCTTCCGCACAGTCCGCTTCCGGACCATGTTACACTGTATGAGCTCTGGTTTGGCCACCGTTCTGACCTTCGTCTCACTCGCGCCTGGGGATCCCTGGCCTCCGTGTGGTACACTGAGGACCAGCAGGGGTCCAAGGTCTCACCTCCGGGCCGCTTGTTTGCCTTCGTAGGCATTTTCCCGTGGTGGAAGGCCTGGCACTTCTGGGACCCTACTTGTCGTCGCGTCATTGAGTCACGCGACGCGCTCTTTTTCAAGTCTCTCACCTACCGTGACCTGACTTCGATCAAGGCACTCTCCGCCACACATGTTCCTAACTGTGAGGGTTCTCGGCGGATGGGGGAGACTTCTATGCCAGAGAGCACCTCTCACCAGGCTGATGTGTTTGTTTGAGCCCCCGTCACCTCTCGGTCTCCGGCCCTTGATGACCTGGCGATCATCGCCTTCGGTCCAGAGACCTCGCCTGTACAGCCTGTTTCACACCCCACAGGTGCCCCTGCTTCTTTTCTCGCACCTACTTCTGCGCCCGTACCAGCGTCTACCGGCACTCCTGTTTCTCTGTCTCCTCCAGTCTCGCCTACTATCGTATCTGCTGGCGACACTCCTGCCTCTGTGTCAGGTCCATTCTTGCCTACTCCTGCTCACACCCAGCCCCGTGTCCCCCACACACGCATCTCCTCGCACGGCATCACCAGCCTTGCCTCAGTCCCCACCAGCTCTGGTCGTGCCTGTTCCTGAGCCTGAGGTACGCCCCTCGAGCTCCGGTTACTCCCGTGAGCCCGGTGGTCATCTTCGACCACTGGATTCCGGAGCTCAGGGAGCGTCGGGTCCCGCACCCAGGCGCCCCTGTCGCAGCATCGCGAGTGGTGACCCCGACACAAAGGCCCTAGGCCTGAGTGTCCGCACTAAGATCACAGAGGTACATCCAGCGTGCCGCATAAGGCACGATCTCGTCACTCGCGAGTTCCATATCGTTTGTGATACAACTGATCTTATGGTCGTCAAGCCTAACACAGAGGCATGCGCCCTTGCCGCGCAGAGCTCTCCCTGTATGGCGCCCGACCCAGGCACCCTGAGGGAAGCTCTCTCATCACAGGATGCTGACGTTTGGCGCGCTGCCTGCGAGGATGAGCTTCGCGCTATCCGAGAGCATAGAATCTACGAGCTTGTCGACCTTCTGCCTGGGAGGAAGGCTATTCAGGTCAAGTGGGTCTTTCGCAAGAAAGTGAAGCCGGAGGGCTCACTGGAATGCTAAAAGGCCCGCTTGGTCGTCAAGGGGTACTCTCAGATTGAGGTCGTCGATTACACTAACACTTTTGCCCCTGTTGACTGCATGACCTCAGCTTGAGCTCTGTTTGGTGTAGTGGCTCAGCATGACTGGGAGCTGCACCAGATGGACGTGAACAATGTGTTCCTCCATGGCTCTTTAGATGAGGAGATTTACGTGGCTCATCCACCAGGCTTTGAGGACGGTGACAAGGTCTGGCGCTTGTTCAAATCCTTGTGCGACCTCAAGCAATCTCCGTGGTGTTGGAACCGGGAGATCACCGGCATTTTGATTCGTGCGGGATATGTACAGAGGGAGGCAGATCCCTCTCTCTACATTCTACCGACACCCAAGCGGTTGACCGCCATCCTGGTCTATGTCGATGACCTCCTGATCGCGTCTCCGTCCCTGGTGGCCGTGAAGGAGGCCAAGGTTGTCCTTCAGACTGCCTACTGGATGAAGGACCTCGGTCCTGCATCGGTGTTTCTTGGTATGGAGATCGTGCAAGATCACAGGCGTTGGAAACTGTTGCTACATCAGGCCCAATACGCACAAGTCGTGGGGGAGCGTTTCAGCGACCTCCTTGGTGCAGTGCCCACCGCTTCCACAGCTCTTATACCTGATGGGCAGGATGCCCTGAAGGTGGATGATCCCACACACCTGGAGGAGACAGTGGACGTGACCTTGTACCTCCGTCTCATCAGATCTCAGATGTACCTGGCCACTACCATATGTCCTGACATCGCTTTCGCTGTCAATCGCCTCGCTCAGTTCTCGCAGGCTCCACGTGCTAGAGCCCTTCACGCGGCTGTGCAAGTGGTGCGGTACGTGGTCTCCACGCTGTATCTTGGACTCTGCTTTCGTCAGCAGCGTTCGATGGTCCTTGACGACTACACTGACATCGACTGGGCCTGGAGTCCAGATGGACGCAGCCGTACTGGCTACGTGTTCCTGCTTGGCGGTACTGCTCTGTCTTGGCGTAGCGGGAAGCAGGGCTGCATCGCACGTAGCTTGTCAAAGCAGAGTACGTTGCTTTGGGCACAGGGGCTGCTGAGGCATTGTGGCTGCAGCGCCTGTTTCTTGAGCTTGGCCAATCAGTACCTGCCATTGTGCTTCGTTGCGACAACCAGAGTGCTCTCGACATTGCGGAGAACTCCGGTGTCTTTCACGCTCGCACGAAGCACATTGCGGTTGAGCATCACTTTGTGCGTGATCTGGTGGAGCGACACGTGATCTCCGTCATGTGGGTTGGCACTCACATGCAGCGTGTTGATTTCTTGACGAAGTCACTAGCTCGCGGAAAGTTCCTGGTGGCCATTCGCTCTGTTGGGCTTCACCCCATGCCTGAGAGTGGTTGAGTGTGGGATGTGTGTTCGTGTCCCATCTGTTTTACATACACTATTGTACTTGTCCCAGTGTTGCACGTGTATGGACATGCGTACCATCGGTTCATGGGGGAGTGTTGTGATTTGTGATGTTCTTGTACAGTCTATTGTGACCACTCGGTCGTGTCCATACTCGTGCAGATCCCTGAGGCGGGCCATGGTGACACTGGTGCGACGACTGGCGGCGGACAACCAGCTTGGGGCTGGCCGACTACCGTTCCAGAGCCCCGGACGTTGCCGGGACTTCCTGCTGTTTTTTCTGCAACTTGCAGGAGTTTTTCGGCGGACTGGCCATGAGCCTGATTTGCATGTTTTTGCATTGCGTGTCCACCTTCTGATGATGGATGCATGCATGTGACCAGTCGTAGTGTCCGTCTTGTGATCCTGCACGTCTAGGTTCAGACGGCGTAGCATTCTGACATGTGTGCGCATAGTTATGGCCAGAACAATGGTTTTGGGCCGGTTTCAGGACAGCTCTTGGACCGCCCCGTGCGACACCCGCTGTGCGCCGCGGTAGTTATTTATGCCATGGACCTGTCATTTGTCATCTCTCTCTGCAAATGCTATTGAAGCATTCAGACACTTTGCCTTGTGTCCCCTAGCCAAACTCTTGCCGTTGCGTGCACGACTTGTGACTGTCGTCACCGTCTGATCAGGCACTTACGCCTGGTCAACGGGAGTGTTTCTAGGAAGCTTCCTTGCATCTTCTCACCCGCAGGATCAGCAAACCGGGCAATAACGAGACAACAAGCATTCCATGCAAGNGCGCCGCGGTAGTTATTTATGCCATGGACCTGTCATTTGTCATCTCTCTCTGCAAATGCTATTGAAGCATTCAGACACTTTGCCTTGTGTCCCCTAGCCAAACTCTTGCCGTTGCGTGCACGACTTGTGACTGTCGTCACCGTCTGATCAGGCACTTACGCCTGGTCAACGGGAGTGTTTCTAGGAAGCTTCCTTGCATCTTCTCACCCGCAGGATCAGCAAACCGGGCAATAACGAGACAACAAGCATTCCATGCAAGGTGCAAGAATCACAAACCACATCGACCACGAACGTATGTGGTGCATGCATCTCTCACTGTATTTCTCATGTTTTAGCCATCACATGGGTTGTTACCAAATGTTTGAAGTAATAAGATATCAGCTCCATCAGAGCTGAAGCATGGTCGAGCCCAAAAATCTTGCACCTTGCAGAGACGCCAGTGATGCACGGATCCATAGCTTCTGTCATACTGAGTCTCCTGCAAGAATGGTGTGTGTGTGTGAAGGGAAGAAGTCAAGAGGTCACTTGCGTGTTCGACAGGCAAACTAACACAGAGGGTAGATGTGGATTGCTCTTTCATTAGAACTCTTTGAAAGACACAAGCCTATCCCTAATCATTGGTTTGGACCAAGTTGTTGTGATGTTGTCAGTCATACACAGTTGTACAGTTGGTTGTGACCACTCGGCCGTGTCCATGCTCGTGCAGATCCTTGAGGCGGACCCAGCTGGAGACAGAGTTCCCTGAGGTGATGCTCCACCCGCTGGAGGCAGCCTGGCAGCCTACCCAGTGTACCAGAGGGCTCCCACAGCCCACGGACTACGTTTGGAGGTCTTCAGGATTTTCTCGGTGGATAGCCCTGCCAGGCTGATTTACATGTTTGCTTTCTTACATTCTCCGGCCGTTCCCGGAAATAGGCGTGTAACCAGTCGTTTTGTCTGTCTTTTTGTCGTGCATCCGTAGGATCAGACGGCGCTCCGTTTGGACGCTTGTGCGCAGAATTATGGCCAAAACAGTGGTTTTGGGCCGGTTCATGTTTGACAGGCACCGCCGTGTGCGCCACCCGCCGTGAGCCACGGCGGCTATTTATGNCAGTTGAAGCTTGAGATACAAGTGCACGTGTCTCTCCCTACCCTTGTTGTCCCTTGCATGACCTGTGTGTCAACCAGCCAGACCCGTGCTGTCAGGCTAGCAAGCAGAAAGGCTAGGAAGCTTCCTGGAATCTTCTCATGGTATCAGAGCAGGCGAGCCAGTGCTCGTCGTGCTGCGCAGCAGAGACGCAGCAGTTGCAGCTGTAGTGAGCAGCAGCAGTGGCAGCAGCCCACAGCAGCAGCAGCAGGTCCTGGTTGGACCCATCACCACCCTAAGTCGCTTGAAGCGACAAGAGCATGCAGCGACGCATATGCCATCATCCTGATGCGTCAGAAACCGCAACGGCAGGTTCATGCTGTGGCCGATTTTTTTGTCAGAAGGTCGACTTTTGCCACCGTCCTAAATCGGCGAGAAACGCTGACGGTTCTGCATTCACTCTTTTGCACCGCCTCAGCATGGAGCCGAGCAGCTCCAAGGGCAAGGAGCTGGAGGACACCGTCACGAGCGGGGGCCGCAGCCCACGCTCAAAGGCGATTGACTTCCTGCTGGTGGAGCAGTCGTCACTCCGCCAGCGCCTGGATGAGCAGTCAGCTACGCTGCGACAGATCCGCGATGCCTTGGTCTCTCTGTCTGGGACACCGGGACATCAGCCCAGGAGAGAGAGAGAGAGAGAGGCAACCCCATCGGCCCAGGAGTCTGCTGGTCCCACTGCCGCCCCTGCGCAGAGACAAGAGTCCATGGTCGAGGAGTGGGATCAGGCGCCACCTCCCACTGGGGAGGACGCGCTTCGCCGGCTGATGGAGCAGATGAGGAGCCTGCGCATTGAGACACCGGCGCCCAGTCCGAGGGGACAGCAGCAGCAGTAGCAGCAGCAGCAGCAGACCGACCCGCGTCAGGTCTCGGGTGCCACTGGAGGAGCAGCGTTGATGCCTTTCATTCCCTTCCCACGCCCGCTCCTAGCACCACCAGAGGTCCAGCTCCCCACGGAGCGACGACCCAAGGACTTCGAGACTTCCCCGCCTCGCTACGACAGCAAGGCGGGGTTTGACTGTTGGGAGGTGCTGTTTCAGGTATGGGCAGACTCAGAGGGAGTCTGGCCCTAGTACCACAGCCAGTACCAGACGGCTGATCCGCTCTAGTCCCAGACGGCAGCGCGTGCCATGCGTGGACTGCTGTACGCAGTTCCACAGGAGACAGTGGTTGACTTCCGCCCCTTCCTGGGCGCGCCTGGGACAGGAGCAGGCGCAGACCCGCGCCGCGGCTGGGAACTAGCGCTGACCCGTTTTGCAGCAGAGACTCACGCGACCCGGTCACCGCGCCTTCGCGAGTTCCACTCCCTTCATCAGGGATCCTCGGAGTCAGCAGCTGATTATTGGCGTCGGGCCATGCGCGTGTACACTCGTCTGGGCACCGGAGGCGGCTCTCAGCTCTGGGCGCTGGACACCATCATGCTGGGAGTGTGCCCCGAGCTCACTAACACCTTCTCCCGCCTCGACCAGGATGTCCTCACGTCCATGTCCGACACCCTGCAGCTGTTGCCCTGGGCGCAGCGGTACTTCATCCAGGTCGCGACAGCTGACGAGGCAGCCCGCGCGCATCGGCAGGGCGCCATGGCCGTAGCAGCAGTGGGAGCGACGTCCTCTACGCCTTCCACACCGTTGTCCACCTTCACCCCCACCAGCTCCACCTCTGCCTCTCCCACTTCCTCCCCTGCTACTCCGACAGCCACTACAGCAGTCGTGAAGGGGAAGAAGGGGAAGAAGAAGAGGGGACCGCAGCAGCCTTCCGGTGGCACCGGACGGGCGGTCCGCTACCACAACTGTGGCGGACCTCATCGCTACACTGAGTGTCAGCAGGAGCTGGACTGGGCGAGGATCACCCGCGGTCTTCAGGCAGCCCACGAGGAGCGGATCCGCACTGGAGCAGCAGCCCGTGCTGCAGTGACCTCGGGGGCAGCACCGGCGGCAGATCCTCCGCCATCCGGGGGGAGTACCACACCGGACCCGAGGGACCAGACCATCGCGGATCTACGTCGACTGCTGGCACTTCGCTCACAGGGAGGTGCGAGTGTGCTGTCACAGCCGAGTGGTCCACAGACTGACTGTCCATCTGTGTTTGTGGCACGTGGTCGTACTTGTGGGAGGGCTACGTCGCCTGGTGAGGATGAGTCTGACAGCACAGAGTGGTTGGATGAGTCGCATCGTCGTGCATTGTCCCGCTGTCCTACCACACCTGCTGAGCATCTAGCAGAGGCAGCGAGCTCTATTGCTCATTGTACCGTGACCACCACAGGTCGTGAGGCGAGTGGCCACTGGATCATTGACTCAGGGGCCACTCACCACATGACCTGCGACCGTACCGCCTTTGTCGTGCTTGGTCCTGTTGGGTCTGTTCGGTCAGTGCGGACAGGTTCTGGGCAGTCACTACCTGTTCAGGGGACAAGG
>SZWC01001348.1:198616-216114 GCA_023375785.1 Penium margaritaceum
CGTCCGGGGTGCCTCCGGGGTGGGACCGTCACTGGCCACCATTGACCCGGCCATCATTGACCCGGCCATCATTGCTGTCGGGCCTGTAGTCTCTACGCCTGCCCCGCTTGCGGCCGCCACGACTGTCTCGCCTGCGCCTGCCTCGCCCGCACCTGCAGTGCCTGCTTCGTCCGCACCTGCAGCGCCTGCTTCGCCTGCACCTGCAGCGCCTGCTTCGCCCGCACCTGTAGCGCCTGCTTCGCCCGCACCTGCAGTACCTGCTTCGCCTGCCGGGGCTGCACCTGCCGCCTCTTCGCCTGCGGCGCCCGCCTCACCCGCGCCCGCCGCGACTGTCTCGCCCGCGCCTGCCGCGACCGTCTCGTCCGTGCCTGCAGCGCCTGTTTCGCCCGCGCCTGCCGCGCCTGTCTCGCCCACGCCTGCACCGTCTCCAGAGACAGCACCTGCCCTCCCTGTGCCAAAACCGTCGGTCAGCTCAGACTCGGGCTACTCCCGTGGACCAGGTGGGCGCCTCCGCCCACTGGCCTCACGAGCACCTTCGACTGCGGTTGCGCCACCCAGACGACGCACGCACAGCGTGCACAATGGTGACCCTGGCACAAAGGCTCTCGGCCTAAGTGTCCAAGGCACCTACACGGAGGTGCACCCGGCTTGTCCCATTGGGCACCAGCTGATCGCTGTCGAGCACGAGGCTGCACAGGCAGCTGCCGCTGACCTAGTTGCGGTCCGTCCGACCCATGAGGCATGTGTCCTGGCCACCCGGAGCTCCCCTTTGACGATCCCTGATCCAGACACGTTAAAGGAGGCTCTCTCAGGAGAGGATGCTGAGCAGTGGCGGGCCNCCTGTGAGGACGAGCTCAGGGCCATCCGGGAGCACGGAGTCTTTGAGCTGGTCGACCGTCCTGAGGGACGGAAGGTCGTGCAGGCCAAGTGGGTCTTCCGCAAGAAGGTGAAGCCTGACGGCTCACTAGACCGCTATAAGGCCCGCTTGACTGCCAAGGGATTCTCTTAGGTTGAGGGGATCGACTTCACTGACACCTTTGCCCCTGTTGGCCGCATGACCATAGCTCGCGCGCTGCTTGGTGTGGTCGCTCACCATGACTGGGAGCTGCACCAGATGGATGTGAACAATGCGTTCCTCCACGGCACCTTGGAGGAGGAGATCTACATGGTCCAGCCACCTGGGTTTGAGGTCGAGGGCAACAAGGTCTGGCGCTTGCGCAAGGCCTTGTATGGCCTGAAGCAGTCGCCCCGGTGCTGGAACCGAGAGATCACTCGCACCCTCACTCAGGCCGAGTACGTCCAGAGTGATGCCGACCCGTCACTTTTCATCCGACGGTCAGCCGAGCACCTCACTGCCATTCTGGTGTATGTGGACGATCTCCTGATTGCGTCTCCTTCACTGGAGGCCGTGAAGGAGGCCAAGGCGGTCCTGCAGGCCGCCTACAGGATGAAGGACCTTGGTCCAGCGGCTGTTTTCCTCGGGATGGAGATTGTGCGTGATCGTCGTCGACGGACACTCCTCCTCCATCAGGCACGATATGCACAGGTTGTGGGGGAGCGGTTTGCTGACCTCCTTGGCGCTATACCCGCCGCCTCGTCACCCATCACTCCCGACGGGCAGGACGCCCTGAAGGTGACAGACCCAGCCGATCTGGGCGTGACTGTGGACGTGACCCTGTACTTGCGCATCATTGGCTCACTGATGTACTTGGCCACGACCACGCGTCCCGACATTGCGTTCGCTGTCAACCTACTCGCACAGTTCAGTCAGTCCCCTCGGGCTCGCGCTCTGCACGCAGCTTTGCGAGTCGTCCGGTACGTGGTCTCCACACCGTATCACGGTCTCTGCTTTCGGAGACAGTGCTCGGTTGTGGTAGATGGCTACACCGACAGCGACTGGACATGGAGTCCTGATGGACGCAGCCGCACGGGTTCCGTGTTCCTGCTTGGTGGCACCGCTATGTCTTGGCGCAGCGGCAAGCAGGGGTGCATTGCTCGCAGCTCCTCAGAGGCTGAGTATGTTGCTCTGGGCGCTGGCGCCGCTGAGGCGGTGTGGCTGCAGCGGTTGTTCCAGTGCTTGGGTCAGTCCGTGCCTACCATCATCCTCCGATGCGACAACCAGAGTGCTCTCGCGATCGCTGAGAACTCTGGTGTGTTCCACGCATGCACGAAGCACATCGCTGTCGAGTATCATTTCGTGCGCGATCTGGTGGAGCGGCAGTTGATCTCCATCGTCTGGGTGGGCACAGACTTGCAGCGCGCTGACTTCCTGACCAAGGCACTGGCACGTGGGAAGTTCCTCAGGGCTGTTCGTTCCGTCGGATTGCGACCCCTGTCCGAGAGTGGGTGATTGTCCGGGTCCCTGTTGAGCACTCTGTGTGCACCGGCACGCGTTCTGCATGTGTATGGGCATGCGTACCATCGGGTCATGGGGGAGTGTTGTGATGTTGTCAGTCATACACAGGTGTACAGTTGGTTGTGACCACTCGGTCGTGTCCATGCTCGTGCAGATCCTTGAGGCGGACCCAGCTGGAGACAGAGTTCCCTGAGGTGATGCTCCACCCGCTGGAGGCAGCCTGGCAGCCTACCCAGTGTACCAGAGGGCTCCCACAGCCCACGGACTACGTTTGGAGGTCTTCAGGATTTTCTCGGTGGACAGCCCTGCCAGGCTGATTTACATGTTTGTTTTCTTACACTCTCCGGCTGTTCCCGGACGTAGGCGTGTAACCAGTCGTTGTGTTTGTCTTTTTGTCGTGCATCCGTAGGATCAGACGGCGCTCCATTTGGACGCTTGTGCGCAGAATTATGGCCAAAACAGTGGTTTTGGGCCGGTTCAGGTTTGACAGGCACCGCCGTGTGCGCCACCCGCCGTGAGCCACGGCGGCTATTTATGTTGTGGACCTGTCATTTGTTATCTCTCTCTGCATTAACTTCAGTTGAAGCTTGAGATACAAGTGCACGTGTCTCTCCCTACCCTTGTTGTCCCTTGCATGACCTGTGTGTCAACCAGCCCGACTCGTGCTGTCAGGCTAGCAAGCAGAAAGGCTAGGAAGCTTCCTGGAATCTTCTCACAAGTATGGTCTAGGTTGTCGCGAGCCCTCTCCTGGATTGACTAGTCTGCCTCCAGAGAATAATAAGATTCCAATTCAAATCCCTTCACATGTGACACGGGCAGTTTCAAAACTTTACCTCGTAAGCCTAGCCCTTCCACATGGGAAAAGGCTCCAATGCCAGTCCATCCATGGTCATCGTGCACCATGGTGTATGATGACCCTTGCAGCGAGATTCTTCCAACTTCAGATGTTTTTGTGTTGTTGTCCGCAAGTGGAGGTCATCCTTATGAACTGCATGTCCGTCGTACCTCACACAAGTTTGTACAACCTCCCCCCCCCCCCCCCCCCCCCCCCCCCCCCCACTCCCTATCCCCCATTCCCACCACATGCCACTCAACTAAAAAATATACAAAAGACTACATGCAACCCGTTTGCCCACATTATGTTCCTTTTCTCCCACCCCATGCGTTGAAAGGTTCACAGATAAGCTTTTGGCAGAAATATGTCGCAATAGCGCGGCCCAAGCGGTACACCAGCAGAAAACCGAAGGCGATGAATACATGCTAACACATTCCGAGCCTGTGGTGGTTGAAGATTTGAATCTACTACAGTTCAACACAAATCAAGTCTGCTTGCCTGCCTCCTCGTGTTGCACTCTCCGCGCAGGCAACGACGGACGTCCAATGAGCGTGAGAGCAAGGAACACGAGGCAATATGTGAGGTAGACAGCAGCTGATATACGAGGCGGCTTGTCCAGCATTGCGCGCTCAAACACTGAAACGTAATAGTGCAGACCAATGCCGATCGCTGCCCCGCACTGCAACGATGCCTTGGCGATGGCCAGCGAGTCCCGGTCACGCTCGTTGGCACGGCTCACCACCACTAGCCAGGTCACCTGTTGCAAACAGCAGGATGCAGAACACAGCAGGCCGAAGAGGGAGAAACCAGCAGGGGGGGAGGGGAGCTGGGTTGGGGCACCGAGGAGCAAGAGGGGAGAGGAGATGGAGGATGATCAGGATCAAAAGAAGGAACCTGTTCACAAGGAGGCCACTTTGTCACATTCACAAGTTTATCAGCGTATCAGCAGCAAAGCACAACAGAGACTGTGCCCTTCTTCATGTAAGAAACACGTTAATGTTAAAAAGGTGACACTATCCTCACATGTCAGACAGACTTGGGGAGCACGTACCTGCAGGCCCAAGTAGACGAGGTAGGCGATTGCTTGCACGAGCTGCAGCAGCACATAGTTGGGCTCGGCAGCAGCCTGCAGACTCCTCATGGGCTCGCCGCTCATGATGATGCACGCCGACAGTAGCGCGAAGCAGTAGAGAGTCAGGTACAGGTTGCAAAGCACGAGAAGGCGCTGCAGTGTGAGGATGAAGTGGATGTGGTAGAAGAGGAGGCCGAGGAGGAGCAGAGGAAGGAGGAGGAGGGAGAGGGAGACGAGGGTGGAGACGAGGGGCGATAGGGAGGGGCCCACGATGGTGGTGACATGGCTCGTGATCTGCTCGTGAGTCTGCAAAAACGCCTCGTGGCTGCTCCGAGCCAGGTCTGAGATCTTGGGCACCAGGTGCTTCGACGTCTTGTCCTGCCAAGCAACACACGCCACGCATGGACAGGATGGAACGCGCCGGTGTGAGTGGCAAGCTCAAAGACGGCACTGAACAAACAGAACAGAGAAAGGAACCGTGGCAATGCAAGCACACTTGAAGGCCGAAGCCTTGGTGTCGGCAAGGTAGGCACTATCAAGCTGGGAGGGCACTTCATAGTTTGTCGCACCAGCTGCACAAACGATTCCAAGGTGGCGCACACCAACGTTTTCTGGCTCCATGTAAGACCCCCCCTGTCACCGCCGTGAGACTGCGAGGAGGCACACATGGGGTGATCTGCTTGCATGGAGTGCTCCTACTCAGTAATCTACGTCCCAGAATGCAACCATGCCTTCCACGAAAAAATGGCCCTCTCGGTAAAAAGAAGCACCTCAGCTTAATCGATAGAATTTCACGGAAAGAAGGTAAAGAAAGAAGAAAAGGGGGATTTGCTGGCAGCAAACTGGGACGAGAGCTAAGACAATCTGCAAGCCGAAAGCAAAGACTGTTTGCGGACTTCAAGCAGGTAGAACCAAGTCAGAGAGGAGGACAACCCGCACATTGCTTGGTGCATACAGAGCTGCCTCTAACCCAACGTGCTATCCCTCTTGCCATCCTTCGCAGCTTCCCTACTTACTCCCTCTCCAGCACGAACGCCCCCCTCCCAATCCCCTTCTCCGTCCTTCCTCTTCCAAGCACCTGACCCAGCGCCATCCAACCATTGGATTAGCCAAGGTCAGTTCCTGCCCACCCCAGCTTCCAACACTGTAAGGTACATCACAAAAGCCAAGCCAGCCAATGACGCACTTCTAGGCAGCCTTCTTGGCCCTTCCAACTACGACGAGGGAACCTCCCCCACCCCCCATCCCCCTCTCCCTTACCCCGTGTCCCCCCCCCAATCCCCTCAACCAAGGACCAACCATTCCCATCAAGGAGCAACCCAAGGCAAGCCAGCTGGGGGGAGAGAGAGAGAGAGAGAGAGAGAGAGAGAGACCCGGTTACCTGAAGGCCCTTCATGGCAGGAGTGAGGCGCTGACCAGCACTCATGAGCTCCGTCATGAAGGACACATACTCCTCCGCCTCCTCTGCTTCCTCCGCCTCCATCGCCTCCTGCTCCTCCTNAAGGACCAACCATTCCCATCAAGGAGCAACCCAAGGCAAGCCAGCTGGGGGGAGAGAGAGAGAGAGAGAGAGAGAGAGAGAGACCCGGTTACCTGAAGGCCCTTCATGGCAGGAGTGAGGCGCTGACCAGCACTCATGAGCTCCGTCATGAAGGACACATACTCCTCCGCCTCCTCTGCTTCCTCCGCCTCCATCGCCTCCTGCTCCTCCTTGCTCATCAGCGCGTTCTCCGACTCCAGCCATTCTCCTGGGGCAGGCGCCGGGCCACTGCCCCACCTTGGCCTCTTTGCGCGGAAACCATCAGCCACATCGACGTGAGCTCTAGATGTTCGAGGCAAAGATTGCCTCGCTTCCTTTTGTTTTCCTCCTCGTTCTTCCTCCTCTTCACTTTCTTCTTCATCAGCTGCTTCACCCCTGTCTTTAGTCTCTCCCTCTTCTTCCTCCTCATCCTCCTCCTCAGCCTCTTCCTCTACCTCATTGGTGCGTGATTTCTCAACTACCTTCTTGCTTTCTGTTGCCTTCCCAACCACGCCTTCCTCATCTTCCTCTGCATCCTGCTCCTCTCCTGCCTTGGATCGGCTGAACCCCTTGGAAGAATGAACGGAAGAGCTGTCCGAGACTCGGTCGGCCTTCACGGCCGAGCGTGGTGGCGGACTGCGCTTCAGTCTGGTCCCTTTGCCCTTGTCCTCTTCCTCAACTTCTTCCTCGTCCTCCTCCTCCTCCTTCTCCTCCTCCTCCTCCTCCTCGGCCGCCGCCTCTTCCTCCCCTGCCTCCTCCTCATCCTCCTCCTTACCGTCTTGCTTGTCCTCCTCCTCCTCTTCTTCATCTTCTGCCTCCTCTTTCTCTGCCCCTCTCCTAACCTTCGCTTCACCCTCCTCTTCTTTATCCTCCACCTCCTTTGATGGCTTTTTGCCTGGCTTCTTCAGACCGACTGGCTTGCCAGCATCTTCCTCAACTGCATCCTCATCCTCCTCCTCGTTCCGTGGCTTCCGCTTCCCGCTCCTTCCCTCTTTGAGAGACCCGGCAGGCCCCTCTTCTTCATCATCCTCCCTGTCGCCTACCGTCACTTCATCAGCACCCACTGTCCCCTTCTTTCTCTTTGCCTTCAGCTTGCTTCCAATGCCATCCTCGCTCTCCTCATCGTCACTGCCTGACAAGTCCTCGCTGCGTGACTCGTCATCACCGCCATCAGCCGCTGTGTCATTGACACCTCTCCTGCTCTTCATGGGTGTGTCCGAGACATTGGCAGGGACGGGCTTGCTGCGTGTGCCTGTGCCAAGCCATGCCGCCATCCAACCTGTGCTCTCCTCCTGTCCCTTTGGCGTCCCCTTCGTGTCCGTGGTGCCTTTCGTCTTTCCGACAACAGTGTCGTCATCTTCCTCATCGTCTCCTCCCTTCTCCTTGTCGCTCTCTCCCTTCGCTTCATCCTCCTCTTGTGCCGACAAGCCTCCTTCATCCTTCAACCCAGATTCGACCTCTGCCTCCTTCTCTTCCCTGTCCTTGCTCTTCGTGACGTTCCTGAGCTTCCCCTTCTTGGATGAAGAGTGTGAAATACGGGCCTTCTTCTCTTCATCTACGTCATCCTCATCTTCCCCTCCTTCCTCGACAGCCCCCTCCTCCGCTTCCTCTCCTTCTGCCTCTGCTGTCAAGCTCGGCTTCTTCTTGGACACTCTAGTTTTACCATTCTTTCCTTTCTGTCCGCCCCCACCATCACGACGAGATGACACCACGGTATCATCAGCATCCCCTGAGCCTTCCTTCACACCTTTAGAAGGCTCCCCATCATCTCCGTCCGCACCTCGGCGCTTCAACCTGGAGGCCTCACCTTGTTCACCGTCAGTTTGCCCCTCTGCATCATCATCGTTCCTGCTTCCAGACTTCTCCTCCACCTTCCCCTTCTTGGCCTTTGCGACATGGTTCACCCTGTCCGACTCTCCTGCCCCCTCTCCTTCCTCCTGCTCCTCCTCCTTCACCTCCTTGGCAGCACCAGTCTGTCCAGCAACCTTTTCCGCATCCCCACCCGCCTTTGCCACAGCATGCACTGTCAGGCGTTTGCCGCCCACAGCGCCAAACCCTTTCGGAGCTGAAGGTGTGCGCTCCTTGGCCTCCTCCTGTGCTCCCTTCGCACTCTCAGCAGCCTTAGTCCCAACCGGGCCAAATCCTTGCACTGTGGAACGTGTCTCCTCCTCGCCCCCAGCCCCTGTGCCCTTGCTCCCCCCACCCTTTTTCCCACCCACCGGACCAAAGCCTCGGGGTGCACTTGGCCTCACCTCTGCCGTCTTTCCAACTGCCTCGCCCTCTCTCACCCCTTCCCTGACACTAGCCTCATCCTCCTTCCCATTCCCACCTCTTGAAGCACCCTCTGCACTCCCCTGGCTGTGCAAAGCATGAGACTTAGTCTTCCCTCCAACACTTCCAAACCCTCTCGGGACCGTTGCACCACTGTCGGCTCTCGTACTCGCACCCTTTCCTTCCCCTGCCTCCGAGGCCTGCCCACTCTCCTCCTTCTGCCCTTGTGCCTTGGCCTCCTTGCCCTGGTCCACATTCCCAGGAGATTCACTTCCTCCATCTGGCTCTGCACCCCCATCGCTGCCTGCCCCATTTCCAGGCACAGCCCCCTTCTCCGAAGTCCGCGCACTTTCACTTCCATGGTCTGGCTTCTCACGCCCGTCATCGCCAGCCTCAGTTCCAGTCACTTCCTCCTTCTCCCCACCCCCGGCGTCTTCACTTCCACTGCCTGACTCGCTCTGGACTGATGCAGCTGCAGGAGTTGCAGCGGCGGCCGAATCTGCTGCTTCTGTTGCTGCAGGAGAAGCAGAAGCCCGGTCTCCCCCATCCGGCGAACCCTGGGCACCTTCAGCGCCGTTGCCCTCCCCACCATCTTGCACCTGGCCACCTTCTGTCGTGGCTTCCGCGCCATCCGCACCTCTTCCTGCAGCATTTCCTGCAGCACCTCCTGCAGTACCAGCAGTCACTGGCTCTTCTGCTTGACCTGCGGTTTCACTTGCTCTACTTTCACCAGCACTGTCTCCGGAGGACGCAGAGGAGTCGGCAACAGCAGCAGCAGCAGCAGCAGCAGCAGGTGCATCATCAGTGCCTGCCCGACCAGATCCAGCACTTTCAGCAGCAGCGGCTGGTGCCTCGGTTGTAGCACTGTCAGCGCCAGTACCGTCGTTTTCTGGGCCACCACTCTCTGTGGGAGCAGACACTGCTTGAACTTCACTTGAGCCCAAACCATTCACAGCAGCGGCATCGGCAGCACTGGAAGCATCCGAGGCCGCGCCTTCGAGAGGAGAAGCCTTCTCAGGATCAGCTGTTTGGTCAGCACCGGCCGCAGCGGTGGCTGAATCAGCTTCTGTCGATCCTGCAGCACCACCTGCAGCTGCAGCATCACCTGCATCTGCAACACCACCTGCACCTGCAGCATCACCTGCACCTGCAGCACCACCACCGCTACTATCAGCACCTGCAGCTGGGCCATCATTCACCCCAGCGGATTGTGCTTGCTGTTCACTGCTGGTTCCAGCCTCTCCCTGGCTTTCTCCACCCCCACTTTCCGTGCCTGTGCCGCTTTCTTGGAGGACCCGTCGACCCATCAATGCACTTGAGGGAAGCTCGGGATTCGAGGAATCATCCAATTTGCTCATGCTTGTCATGGCGCGGCTGCTGCTGCGATCCCACCAGAGCAGTCTCCGATTCAAACCAGATTTGCCTTTTTGCGCTCTTGACAAGCCACCAGAACTTTCCACCAGACTCCTACTGCAGCAGACTAAGTCAGGCATCACCACAGCAGAGACCAGAGCTACCAATACCACCACCACCATGCTCGGGCCGCATGGGGTGTCTTTGCCGACCAGAAGACGAGTGCTGAGCCGGGATCTTTGCAGCAGCTGCCTCTGCTGAAGCCATGGACAGCCACTTGGACACCGAATTGGCCTCTGTCCAAGCCGACGCACTTGTTCAACATGCCGACGGCAATCCATGCCGGTGCAGTGATCAGGTAGAACGTGCCTGGCAAATGCAGCACCTGCAGGAAACACGGGAGAGCAGAGAGGATACACATGGCGTTCGATTGGCGCCTGGAGGCATGTCCGTGATGTGGGCATGTGGGCATGTAGTCATGTAGGCCACTCTGGGCAGTCGGCGCCGCGCCCAGAAACCGCATGACCGGATTTGGGGCGTGGGGCCAGGTAAAACACTGGTGCAACCAAGCCATGAGGGCAATCACAGCAATGCGATGGCTGTCAATCAACGTCGCCGTACCAAATTGCAGGGAGCAAGGACAGGCGCTAGCTGTTGCAAGGGTCAAGGGTCAAGGGACGGCAAAGGGAGACGGTTAGATCAGCATGGAGCAACACAGCAGTGTGTGTCACCTGAGCAGCCTGGAGCCCGGCAGAAGGCAGTCAGATTCAACTTGAGCGTGCGGCCGACCTGCTGCAAAGAAAAGCTCGGGCGTTGAAGAACGTGGCTTGATAGTCTAGATTGAAGCCTCCTCCTGCTTCTTCTCCGGACAGAGGAACAGCTCCCTCATTCCGTCGAATCCCCGAGGAACGCGCATTCAAGCTTCACGAGTTTCACTCGCTACGTCGTTGGATCCAACTGTCGATCAATGTCAATTCTTGCGACATCCTGTCCTGCCCCCTGACCACTCTGCTGTTGGACTTTTAGCCAGGCCAACGTATTCTTTCAGGGGTAGCAGGCAAACGCATTGACGTGCGTGGCTGACGGGTAACGTGTCAGGGTTCAGGACGGTGACCCTTTCGCCTTGCGAAGGTCGACTAGACAGAAGCGATGGCTAAGCCGGATCCCAATGTTCGCGTCGGCAAGGCACCTCCTTGAAGACCATTGCAGCGAAGACTGCTACACTGAAGTCAGATTCGCGCCAGCGGGTGCGATTTGGATGCGAACTCGGCCTGCAATGACCTCTTGCTCGGCGTGAGCAATGGTAGACCCATGCGTGGTTCCGGGACTTGTTTTTTTGTATTTTGTATCTACCGCCAACCTGTGTCAGAGGCTCGGCTGACGCTTTCTGACAGGATTCAGGTTCGGCCTACTACAAGTGTATCGACCGCACTTTTCCCGGTGTATCTTGTCGTGGAGGTCGAGGCGCGCATGTGTCTCCACTACATGATGTCACAAAAAAAACTCGAATCGACTCGATACAGCTTATTGAATCGATACAGGTATTAAGCACTGGCGAGATGCCGCAAAAACGTCGCACAGCAACTGCTGGCCTCCGATTGCTTAGCGAAAGCACTGTTACTAGCTCGACATGTCACCTCCACTGCCAGTTCGACGCGTGGTTGTGAGATCTCCCAATCATCTGATGGAGTCAATTCATCCCTCATAGTCCGACAAAACCTGGAGTGGAGGACATCGTTGCGCGCGACCTTCATGATGAAAACCTGCTTCGTCGACTTCAAAACATGATGTTAGCGCCAGCGCTCACAACATGTTTTGAAGCTGAAAAGGCTGGTTCGANAGCAACTGCTGGCCTCCGATTGCTTAGCGAAAGCACTGTTACTAGCTCGACATGTCACCTCCACTGCCAGTTCGACGCGTGGTTGTGAGATCTCCCAATCATCTGATGGAGTCAATTCATCCCTCATAGTCCGACAAAACCTGGAGTGGAGGACATCGTTGCGCGCGACCTTCATGATGAAAACCTGCTTCGTCGACTTCAAAACATGATGTTAGCGCCAGCGCTCACAACATGTTTTGAAGCTGAAAAGGCTGGTTCGATACCGCACAATACAAAAAAACATGTTCCGGAACCACGCACCATTCGAGGCTTGGGCCGGTTCGGCGAACAGAAATTCGTCCCGCGCATTGAGATCCGAGGCACCCCACGCCATTGGACGGCTGGCGTGGTCACTTCAACGGTTCCAGAACTCCTGCAGCTGGGGCAGGAGGTCCTCTTTGTTACAACTCTCATCTCATCAGGAGGTTCGTTTCATCTCTGCACACGATACTGTCATCTGAATGACGAAAGCCTGAAGAGGGGCCACGGAGTTACTGCCGTTATAGAAACAAAACGGACGAACCGATCTGCAGACGACCTCGTCCAATATGGACAACTTCTCGTTCGTACCCAAGTGTGTACAGGTTTTTTGTGAAACGCACTTACGTTCAAATCTTCCATGAATATTCTATGTGACATATTAGGGCGACGAAGGTTCAGGCTCCTCCGACGTGGAGGCACCGTCTCGGGTATGAAGCTGTTGTGCCGATAGCTGATGAAGATGAAAGAAAATGTGAGCAGCAACTTGAAGACGCCAATCCCTCGCCCTAGCCCAGGCGATGGACTACAGGGTAGGTAACGCAGTCGGCTTCATTCTCTGCACTTGAGCTTACTGTGGAGGCAAACGAATCCGTTAGAAAGTCAGCAACAAGCAAGACGAAGGCGGCAACCCCAGGGATGACCGCACAGATTTTCCTATTGCTCAATAGACGGAAACAAGTAGATATCATACAGTTCATAGCCAAAGCCTCTCAAAGTGTCGGCGTCCAGCAGACAATCCATGAGGACAGCAGTTCTACTGGAATCGCATAGACATACCTGCATGAACGGTTTAGTCACAACGATCAGTGAACTGGGCCAATCAGGTACATCAAAGGTCCTAAGGAGCTGAACATGCTGACTCCCGCAGTTCTCTCCCCGAGCTTCAACTCTGGTTCCAAAATGCTCCGAGGGCACAAGCACCGATTCCGACCAAATAACTGGGGCGGACTTACAAGTTGCCCCTATTCTCGCTTGACCACGCCTGAGACGCCCCTGTTCTCAGAAAAATAACTAATTCGGCCCCATTCTCGAAACTTATCATCAGGTCGCCCCCACTGCTGGTGCTCCGAGGAATTTTTGCTAGGACACCCAGTACGAATGAACTATAATCAACGTAAAGCCCCCGTTTTAAGAAATTTAAGGGCATTTAGATGATAAATGTTTGTATCGCACATTGCTGAAAATCTGTTTCAATGAAACCATGGCGTACATCGTTCCGGACACCTGGTCCGCCATCCACACTTGGGCGCTGTCATGGACATTATGTTTGCAAGATACGGAGTGCACGCCCGATGTTTGTGATATAAGTGCAAATTACCCCCCATTTTGTGCTTGGGAAGTCGTCAACATTGCATCCATTTATGTTCATCTTAGCCTCCGAGTATCGAGCATTGAGAAGCCAGCTGTTTTTGCGTTGTGTATAACACAATGGTTCTTCTTCTACAACACAACGTGAATTTTCTCCCTGCTTTACATCAAGATAACACGTAATGAACGTGAATGATTCGTGTCCACAAACACTGCGGCCACGATGGCATGAACTTGCATGGCAACCATCTCCCTCTTGTGATTTGTGACGTTCCTGTCGACCTGTACAGTTTACTGTGACCACTCGGCCGTGTCCATACGCGTGCAGATCCCTAATGCAAACTCTGGAGGCACCAATGTGTCATCTGGTGGCGGACCACCATCCTGGAGCTGACCGACGACCATTCCAAAGCTCCGGACGCTAGCCGGGACCGCCTGCAATTTCTCTACAGCACACAGGAGTTTATCGGTGGACATGCCGTGGGCCCGATTCGCATGTTTTTGTATTGTGTGTCCACCTCTTGATGCCCGATGCATGCATGTGACCAGTCGTAGCGTCCGGCTTTTGATTTTGCACGTCTAGGTTCAGACGGCGTAGCATCCTGACATGTCTGCGCAGGGTTACGGCCAAAACAGTGATTTTGGGCCGGTTTTTAGGACAGATCTTGCATTGCCGCGTGCGACACCCGCCGTGCGCCGCGGCAGGTACTTATGCCATGGACATGTCATTTGTCATTTCTCTCTACAGCTGGAAACTATGCAGCATGTTGGGGCAGCAGCGTTGTTGATGCAGCGTGCGGGCTTCCACGCTCGTTGCTTCACTCAGCTGCCCCCTCAGTCCGCTGCTCTAGAGTCTAAGTCTGGAAGCTCTGGGTTTTGTTACTCAGAAACGCGCGCGCCAGAGTTAGCGCCAGAAAGCAGCTGAAAACTGACAATGACTGATTAAGAATGAAGAATGAACAGCAATGGGGAACCCCTCCAAGATCTAGCCCCCCCCCCAGCTCTGTAGAGCTTGTTACTCAGTCCATCAGCCAATCAGAAAATAGCTCAATTCAGGCTGGCAGGTTTTCTCGGTGAGGCCTTCCAGGCAGCCAACAGCCCAAAACCCGGGCGTCGTCCGTTTTGCCTGAAAACTGGACCATACCATAATACCGACGCTGCGAACGCAGCCGTGCGGTCAGAATCTACTAGAAAAATAGTAGCGAGGAGTTATGGCAGCCTAAACCCAGATAGTGCCAACGACGGTTTATACCGCCAAACAGGGTCATGCAGCACGCAACTGGGACCCTATGCAGTGCACGACGACGCAGACACGACAGTACGTGCTGGACGCATGCAGACAGCGACTGCAGCGGCAGTGACTGCCGGCAGCGACCGCCGGGGAGGCCTGTCGATGGAGCTGAACACGTCGCCGGAGAGAGGAGGCTCCAGCGAACCGCGAGACGACCTCAGCGTGCGTCGGCTCCACCGGANACTCACAGCCTTCTTGAACGAGTCGCGCTTCAGTGCCTTAGTCAGGAAGTCAGCCAACTGCCGTGCTGTCTCAACCCACACGATGCTGATGCTGCCTTCATGCAACAATGAACGCACATAGTGATACTCAACGTTGATGTGCTTTGTGCATGTGTGATGCACGCCGTCATTGTCGGCGATGGCCATGGCACTCTCATTGTCACAATGCAACGTGATGGATGGGACAGACTGACGCAACTCGGACAGCAGACGACGCAACCACACACTCTCACACGCGCGTGACCCAAGAGCCACGTACTCAGCCTCAGCAGTGCTGCGTGCAATGCATCCCTGCTTGCCACTGCGCCAGGACACAGCCGTGCCGCCAATCAGAAAGATCCAGCCTGTGCGACTCTTACCGTCCGGACTGCCGGCCCAGTCGTTGTCGGTGTAACCCACTGCGACAACAGACGGCTGACGGCGGAACATGAAACCTCGCCGAGGAGTCGAGACGACATAGCGCAGTACTCGGATCGCAGCCTCGTGGTGGAGGTGACGCGGCTCCTGAGAGAACTGGGCCAGGAGGTTGACGGCGAACGCGATGTCTGGACGCGTCGTCGGCGCCAGGAACATCTGTGACCCGATGACTCGCAGGTACGTGGTCACGTCAACTGGCTCCCCCACAACAGCTGGGTCAGGAATCTTCAGCTTCACCTGGCCATCGGGCGACATGGGTGAGGATGCGCTCGGCACGAGTGGCAGGTCCTCGGCGAAACGAGTGGACAGATTCTGCCCTGGGAGCGATCATGCTCGAGCTCCATGCCCAGGAAGACTCGGGCAGACCCGAGATCCTTCATCTGGTAGGTGGCGTGCAGCAGGTCCTTGATGCGCTGGATGGCGGCCGTGTCCGGCGACACAATGAGAAGGTCGTCGACGTACACCAGAACAGCAGCGAAAGTCTGACCTCGCGGACTGACAAATAGTGCAGGGTCCGCGGTGCTGCGCTGGAGCCCACCACGGAGTAGCGCGCTGCTGATCTCCTGGTTCCAGCACCGAGGCGACTGCTTCAGGCCCTAGAGGGCCTTACGCAGGCGCCACACTCTCCCGGTGCCATCGTCAGAGCCTGGTGGCTGCACCATGTAGAGCTCCTCACCCTCCAGTGAGCCATGGAGAAAGGCGTTGCTCACATCCAGCTGATGCAGCTCCCACCCATGCTGGACGACCAGGCTGAAGAGCGCTCGGCTGGTGGAGAACCGGCCAACTGGGGCAAAGATCTGGTCATAGGCGACCCCAGGGACCTGGGCAAACCCCTTGGCAGTGAGGCGGGCCTTGTACTTGTCCAGGGACCCGTCGGGTTTCCACTTGCGCCGAAAGACCCACTTGGCGCCGATGGCCTTCCGACCTGGAGGAAGGTCAACGAGGTCGTACACGTGGTGCTGTCGGATAGCAGCGAGCTCATCGGCGCAGGCAGCGTCCCAGTGGACGGCCTCAGGAGAGGCTCGTGCCTCGCGCAAGGTGGCTGGGTCCTCCGGGCGTGCTGTGGAGCGGACTGAGAGAGCGTGTGCCTCTCGCGTCCCAGGGGGGATGCGCGCAAGGGCAGCCACGACAGCGTGCCGATGCTCGTGATGGAGCATGGCGTAGCCCAATGCGGAGCCCGGGTGGAGATCGGCAACGATGGCCGAGGTGGTTAGACCCAGGGCCTTGGTGCCAGGGTCCCCGCTCACGACCGTGGGAGGGGAGGAGGCACGTGGCGCCACGGGGGGTCGAGGCGCTGTCGAGCGCGATACGACGGTCTGGACGCTCATTGACGGCCTGGGTCGGAGGATGCCGCCGGGGCCGCGTGTGTAGCGTGACAAGGCGCGCGACGACGCTGAGTCTGACGGGCCAGTGGAGGAGACTGGGGCTGTCGGCCCGGAGAGATCAGCGGACACGACAGGGGCGGCTGGCCCGGGGGGACGAGAGGACTCGACTGGGGCAGCTGGCCCGGAGGGACCAGCGGACGCGACTGGGACAACTGGCGCGGGGGGACCAGCGGACGCGACTGGGACAACTGGCGCGGGGGGACCAGCGGACGCGACTGGGACAACTGGCGCGGGGGGACCAGCGGACGCGACTGGGACAACTGGCGCGGGGGGACCAGCGGACGCGACTGGGACAACTGGCGCGGGGGGACCAGCGGACGCGACTGGGACAACTGGCGCGGGGGGACCAGCGGACGCGACTGGGACAACTGGCGCGGGGGGACCAGCGGACGCGACTGGGACAACTGGCGCGGGGGGACCAGCGGACGCGACTGGGACAACTGGCGCGGGGGGACCAGCGGACGCGACTGGGACAACTGGCGCGGGGGGACCAGCGGACGCGACTGGGACAACTGGCGCGGGGGGACCAGCGGACGCGACTGGGACAACTGGCGCGGGGGGACCAGCGGACGCGACTGGGACAACTGGCGCGGGGGGACCAGCGGACGCGACTGGGACAACTGGCGCGGGGGGACCAGCGGACGCGACTGGGACAACTGGCGCGGGGGGACCAGCGGACGCGACTGGGACAACTGGCGCGGGGGGACCAGCGGACGCGACTGGGACAACTGGCGCGGGGGGACCAGCGGACGCGACTGGGACAACTGGCGCGGGGGGACCAGCGGACGCGACTGGGACAACTGGCGCGGGGGGACCAGCGGACGCGACTGGGACAACTGGCGCGGGGGGACCAGCGGACGCGACTGGGACAACTGGCGCGGGGGGACCAGCGGACGCGACTGGGACAACTGGCGCGGGGGGACCAGCGGACGCGACTGGGACAACTGGCGCGGGGGGACCAGCGGACGCGACTGGGACAACTGGCGCGGGGGGACCAGCGGACGCGACTGGGACAGCTGGCCCGGGGGGACCAGCGGACCCGACTGGGGCAGCTGGCCCGGAGGGACCAGAGGGTTCGACTGGGACAGCTGGCCCGGGGGGACCAGCGGACCCGACTGGGACAGCTGGCCCGGAGGGACCAGCGGACGCGACTGGGACAGTTGGCCCGGGGGAACCAGCGAACGCGACTGGGAGAGCTGGCCCGGGGGAACCAGTGGACGCGACTGGGACAGCTGGCCCGGGGGGACCAGCGGACGCGACTGGGACAGCTGGCCCGGGGGAACCAGCGGACGCGACTGGGACAGCTGGCCCGGGGGAACCAGCGGACGCG
>SZWC01001348.1:217841-289299 GCA_023375785.1 Penium margaritaceum
GCGCGCTCGGCGAGGACAAGCCAGTCCTGGATGGCCCGGGCGACATCGCTCTTCTGCCTAAGACAGAAGACCCAGCGATAGCGAGAATAGTCGTCCGTGAGGGTGAGGACATAGCGGCCGTGCTCGCCGACCGACTCGGTGGGGAGAGGGCCCATGACATCCGAATGGACAAGGTCGAGAGGGGCGGATGCACGGGAGTCAGACAGGGGGTACGTGGACCGGTGCATCTTCCCCTGAGCGCAGTCAATGCACTCAGTGGGGCACGGGAGAGGGAACGTCTCCGGGTCAAGGCCCGAGGCAGGCCGGGTGCGAAGCATGCTGTCCACAGCGGCAGAGTGGACGTGGCAGAGGCGGCGGTGTAAGAGGCGGGTGTGCTGAGGAGAAAGGGTACTGGTGACGAGCACATGGCCTGTGGCGGCCGACGAGGAGGAGACGGGAGGAGAAGATGAGAAACGAGGAACATGCCACAGGTTGCCACGGGCGGTGGCGTGCAAGACAACAAGACCTGACGGGCGCAACGACACAGTGCCAACACCACGCGAATGGACAACATCCATGCTCATGCGGTCAAGGGCAGTCACGGAAAGGAGGCTGAGCTCTAGACCAGGGACGAAGAGGACATCGGTCAGGAAGACGTCACCGGCAGGACCACGAAAACGAACGACACCGACACCACGAACAGGTAACACCTGTCCGGAACCCGTCCGGACACCGGAGACATCGCCGACAGGACCGAGCATATTGAAGCCCTCACGAGAGGCTGTCATGTGATGCGTGGCCCCGGAGTCGATGATCCAGGTCGCAGAGGGGTCCAGGACCGGGGTTGCAAGATCGCTAACGGTCACATGGCAGCAGGCGAGGGACGTGGACGCGGTGGACGGAGGCGCAAAACGGGACTGCCAATCGTCAAGCCAAGCAACGTCATCAAGAAGAGGGGCGGAGGAGGCCACAGGCGACGATGAGACAGACGAGGAGACGGGACACGACCGCAGGTCAGCCTTAGTCATGCAAGGGGAGGCAGGAGGGCAGGAGGTGATGCAACTCGCACTTCCCTGGGGAGGAGGGCGAGGAAGGCCGAGCTGGAGCGCGATGAACTGCTCTAGCTGACGCTCACGAGAGGAGGACCCGGGAGCGTACACGGAATGCGGAGTAACGGTGCCGGAGCCCGGGAAGTAGGAGGAATGTGCCTGTGAAGGGAGCGGAGGCACCGACGGCTGCGGGTAGTACTGCTGCGACGCGGGTGTCTGCGGGACAGGCGGAGCCGACGGAGTGGCAGAGCCGCTGGGCGAGATCAAGGTGGAAGGGCCAGCATCGGCGACGGCGGCAGAGGCGAGGCGGCGCTCCCACTGGCGCCGCATGGTGGCGATGACGCGCGCCTCATCCGTCGGGAGNGTGAGAAGCGCGGACAGCGGGGGCGGAGCAGATGTGCCAAGACGACGGAGGATGTCCTCCGCCCGCTACCAGTAGGCAGTGACCGTCTCGGTCGCCCCCATGTGCAGGGAGTTGAACTCCCGGAGCAGACGGCTAATCTGAGCGTCGCTGGACAGACGATGTGGCCTGGTGAGGACGTGCCAGGCGGCGGCAGGGTCCGGGATGGCGCCAGCCGTGACGTCGCCGAGAAAAGGCTCTAAGGCCAGGCGGGAAGCTGGAGGGGCGACGGGGACGAGGGCACGGACGGCGCGACCAGCGTCATACAGCTGGTCGGCCTGGGTGGAGTCATAGGGGAGGCTGTAGTACGCCCACAGGCCCTCACCCTGCGCCCAGATCCGGAAGCTGAGCTCCCAGCTCCGGAACTGCTCGCCGGCCTGAAGCGGCGGTGGCGGCGTCTCAAAGTCCTTCTGCCTGCGGCAGGAACCCGGAGTGGGGCCAAGGACGGAGGTGACTGTCTGCCGCTGGCGCTGAGTCTGCTGCTGAGCCAGGTAGTACGTGGTACCAGACAAAGCTGGGCTGGCGTGCCCTGGAGGGACGAACGACGGTGGACTAGTGGTGACAGTCCGGGCGGGTACCGGCTGGAGCGCAGCAAGCTGCTGTGTCAAGGCGGCAAGCTGTTGCTGAAGAGCCGCGAGGGGGTCGGAATGGCCGCCGATGACACCAGTGGGCGGCAGCTGCTGCTGCTGCGGCTGCTGCTGTTGCTGCGGCGGTGGCTGTAGCTGTACGGGCGGCGGGTGCTGCTGCAGCGGCGGTGGCGGCTGCTGCTGTAGAGGCGGCGGCTGCTGCTGCAGCGGCGGTGGCGGCTGCTGCTGTAGAGGCGGCGGCTGCTGCTGCAGCGACGGCGGCTGCTGCTGCAGCGGCGGTGGCGGCTGCTGCTGCAGAGGCGGCGGCTGCTGCTGCAGCGGAGGTGGCGGCTGCTGCTGTAGAGGCGGCGGCTGCTGTTGCAGAGGCGGCGGCGGCTGCTGCAGCGGCGGTGGCGCCAGCTGTATAGGCGGCGGCTGCTGCTGCAGCAGTAGCGGCTGCTGCGGCAGCGGCGGTGGCGACTGCTGCTGGTCCTGCGGCGGGAGTTGCTGCTGCTGCTGATGCTGTAGCAACCGTTGCAAGAAAGGGGGGGCGGGGGTCCCCCCATCAGAGGAGGACCCCCCCTCGCCTGGACTATCCGCCATGCCTTGGTGTCCCTTTGTTTTGTTTCTGTTTTGTTTTGTTTTTTTTTGTTGATGTCAGTAGTGACGTCAGCAGTGACGTCAGCAGAGGGGTGCTGACGTCAGCAGTGACGTCAGCAGTGGTGAATGTTGGGGCCGCCGCTGATGTTGTTGATGCTAATGCTGCTGTAGCTGGTGCAGCTGCTACTGTTGTTGTTGCTGCTGCTCCTGCTGCAGCAGCTGCTGCTGCTGCTGCTGCTGCTGCAGCAGCAGCTGCTGCTGCTGCTGCTGCTGCAGTTGCAGCTGATGTTGCTGCTGCTGCTGCTGCTGCTGTTGCGGGTGCTGCTGCTGCTGCTACTGCTGTTGCTGCTGCTGCTGCTGCTGCTGCTGCAGATGCTGCTGCTGTTGCTGCTGCTGCTGCTGCTGCTGCTGTTGCTGCTGCTGCAGATGCTGTTGCTGTTGCTGCTGCTGCTGCAGATGCTGTTGCTGTTGCTGCTGCTGCTGCTGCTGCTGCTACAGCTGGTGCTGCGCGTGCTGCGAGCTGAAGTAGCTACTGTGGCTGCTGCTGCTGCAGCAGCGAGCTGCTGCAGCTCGCTGCTGCAGCTGGGTGCTGCTGCTGCAGCTGCTCGTTGCAACTGCAGCAGAGGGGCTTTGTAGTCCCCCTTTTTTTTCCCCTTCGTCTTTCGTTTTTTTTTGTTTTCTTCTTTGGCTCGTGACACAGCGGGCAGCAGCCCGCTGTCTGCTGCGAGCAGCGGGCTGCTGCTCGCTGTGCAGCAGCGAGCTGCTGCTCGCTGGCAGCAGCGGGCTGCTGCTCGCTGCTCGCTCGCTGCGAGCAGCGGGCAGCAGCAGCCGCGGCTGGCAGCTACTGCTTGCTGCTGCTGCTGCCTGCTGCTGCTGCACGCCGCTGCTGCTGCTGCTGCTGCAAGCTATTGCTGCTGCGGGCTGCTGCTCCTGCTGCTGCGAGCTGCTGCTGCTGCTGCTGCGAGCTGCTGCTGCTGCGGGCTGCTGCTGCTGCGAGCTGCTGCTGCTGCGAGCTGCTGCTGCTGCGGGCTGCTGCTGCTGCGAGCTGCTGTTGTTGCGAGCTGCTGCTGCTGCTGCGGGCTGCTGCTACTGTTGCTGCTGCGAGCTGCTGCTGCTGCTGCGAGCTGCTGCTGCTGCTGCGAGCTGCTGCTGCTGCCTGCTGCTGCAGGTGGTGCCAGTCACTGCACCTGGGTGACGTTGCCGCGTGCGTCGTCGTCCACAGACGTCAAACGTCGCCTGCCGCTCACCTCCTCGCGTCACGCGTGGGGGTCAATGCTGCCGAAAAAATTTCGGCAGCATTTCCCCTGGCCTAGTGGCCGTGGGAAAATTTCTGACGCCGCCACCAGGAGGGTCAATGCTGTCGGAAAAAATCCGGCAGCATTTCCCCTGCACTGGCGCGTCTGGAAGGTCCGCCGGCGTTGTCTGGCACCTGTTCGTCGGTCTTCTGCCGCTGCTGCTACGCTCTGGCTCTGATACCAAGCTGGAAACTATGCAGCATGTTGGGGCAGCAGCGTTGTTGTTGCAGCGTGCGGGCTTCCACGCTCGTTGCTTCACTCAGCTGCCCCCTCAGTCCGCTGCTCTAGAGTCTAAGTCTGGAAGCTCTGGGATTTGTTACTCAGAAACGCGCGCGCCAGAGTTAGCGCCAGAAAGCAGCTGAAAACTGACAATGACGGATTAAGAATGAAGAATGAACAGCAATGGGGAACCCCTCCAAGATCTAGCCCCCCCCCAGCTCTGTAGAGCTTGTTACTCAGTCCATCAGCCAATCAGAAAATAGCTCAGTTCAGGCTGGCAGGTTTTCTCGGTGAGGCCTGCCAGGCAGCCAACAGCCCAAAACCCGGGCGTCGTCCGTTTTGCCTGAAAACTGGACCATACCATAATACCGACGCTGCGAACGTAGCCGTGCGGTCAGAATCTACTAGAAAAATAGTAGCGAGGAGTTATGGCAGCCTAAACCCAGATAGTGCCAACGACGGTTTATACCGCCAAACAGGGTCATGCAGCACGCAACTGGGACCCTATGCAGTGCACGACGACACAGACACGACAGTACGTGCTGGACGCATGCAGACAGCGACTGCAGCGGCAGTGACTGCCGGCAGCGACCGCCGGGGAGACCTGCCGATGGAGCTGAACACGTCGCCGGAGAGAGGAGGCTCCAGCGAACCGCGAGACGACCTCAGCGTGCGTCGGCTCCACCGGACGACACTCCACCGGCGTCGAGTCTCGCCGTCAGTCATCTGCACGCCGATGTACACAAGCCGGGAGGACACAACAGAGCACGATGAGCGCAAACAACCAACATCTACAAATGATATTGAAGCATTCTGACACTTTGCCTTGTTTCTCCTAGCCAGACCCTTGCCGTTGTGTGCACGACTTGTGACTGTCGTCACCGTCTGACACGGCACTGACGCCTAGTCAGTGGCTGTGTCGCTAGGAAGCTTCCAAGCATCTTCTCATGGTATCAGAGAGGTGAGACAATTCTCACCTAGCTGCGCAACAGAGACGCAGCAGAGCAGCAACAGTGAGAGCCACAGCTGTAGCAGATCCATCGGGACCTATCGACGACAGCAGATCGCCGTCGACGTCGCTCACCACCTCTATGTGAGACTATAGTTGCCAGTAGCAGTGTAGCGGACTAGTAGCATTCAGTAGCACCGAGAGCAGCAGCGATAGCACCAGTGCACGGCGACAGCAACTGCAGCGACGGCAGCAACACGACAGCAGCGCAGCAGCAGCGATAGCGGCATCAGCAGCAGCGCAGCAGCAGTAGCGGCAGCAGCGGCAGCACGGCAGCACGGCAGCAACAGCGGCAGCGGCGCGCGGCGGCTGCAACAGCGTGCAAGAGCCGCAGCGCGCAGCCGCAGCAGCACGTGACTGCTGCCATAGCCGCGCACGCAGCGGCCAGGCAGCTGCTCTGCACGCAGCCGCGCGGCTGTTGCTGTTGCTGACGACGCAACAGCAGCAGCAGCCGTGCTGAAACTACTATGCAGCTTGCGCGTAGCTCCCGCGCGGCTGCTGCGCAGTGGCCGCCAGCTCGCGCAGCAGTCGCGAGGGTTGACAAAACAACAAAAAAAGGAGGGGGGCGAGCTGACGTCAGCATCTTGACTTGCGGATGTCATCAGGCTTTGCTGACCACAGCGAATTTCTGCTGACGTCAGCACCTGACTTCGTGAAAATTTTGGGTCGGAGGGTCAAAAGTTGCCAGGGTTTCAACTCCTCGAGAAACCCCCCTGGTTCTGCAACCTGACCACTTTGACGTATTGGCCCATAATGAGCGGCACCATGGCTCCGTCCGACGAGAAGGGAAAAGGGGGGATAGATCCCTCTTCTTCCTCCTCGGGGGTCATGAGCCCACGCTCGCAGGCCATTGAGGACTTGCATAGCCAGCAGGACGAGATGCATCGACTGCAGCAGGAGCAGACTCACGCCATCCGTACACTCACCGAGCTCCTTCGAGGTCATTCCACGACTCCGCGACAGACTTCTGAGGGCGCGGCCGGGGTTGTACCCTCTTCACAGCGGTCAGCTCGAGCACCGGAGACAGGAGTTGGAGCCGACCAGCCACCTCCTCAGCCTTGGGACGAGGATCCAGACATGCCAGGCATGGAGGGCGACTCCCCCGAGCGCGAGATTCGTATGCTTCAGGAGCGTATCCGTCAGATTCAGACGAGCTCTTGGTCCCCACACACATCCCGCTTTCCGGAGCTTCGATCGTCGCCTGACCTCCACCCCAGCGACTTCCCTCTTCCCGCCGTCTTTACCATCGCTCGTCCTTTCTAGCCTGTGGTTGCTCTCCCTACGGAGCGGCAACCCAAGGACTTCGAGACGCCGCCTCCCCGGTATGTCAGCAAGGACGGCTTTGACTGCTGGGAGATCCTCTTTCAGGTCTGGGCCACTTGAGAGGGCGTGTGGCCCTACTACCACAGTCCGTATCAGACTACGAACCGAGCTCAGGTGCTGTCAGCGGCTAGGGCGATGCGCGGGCTCCTCTACGCCATGCCGTACGAGACCGTCGTTGACTTCCGCCCGTTCCTTGGTGAGGCGGGAATAGGCACCGGCGCTGATCCATGCGTGGGCTGGGATCTAGCGCTGTCCCTACTCGCTACAGAGACGCATGCCACCCGCGTTGCTCACATTCGTGCCTTTCACTCCCTTCGACAGGGGCCTACCGAGCCCGCAGCAGACTACTGGCGACGCGCTATGCGCATCTACACGCGCCTCGGGACTTCAGGAGGTACACAGTTGTGGACGCTTCGCACGATCATGCTCGGGGTTTTGCCTTGAGCATACCGACATCTTCACGTGGTATAGCGATGCCGTGCTCGAGCCTTTTTTAGCCTCACTACCGCTTCTTCCATGGGCACACCAGCTTTTCCTCCAGGTGACTTTGGCCCGTGAGGCAGCCGTAGCTCATCAGGAGACCTCCATTGCTGCATCAGTCGTTGCATCACCACCAACGTCCCTCCTGCAGAGCTCTTCTCCATCCTCCGCCTCATCATCCTCCTACCCTTCCACCCCGATTACGCAGACTCAGACATAGGGTGTTGCGACAGCAGCACAGGGGAAGAAGGGGCGACGAAAGTGCAGCTTGGGCCAACAACAGCCGCAGCAGCAGCCGTCATCGTGCAGTAGCGGTGGACGCTCTGTTCACTGCTACAACTGTGGAGGCGCCCATCGCTACACCGAGTGCCAGCAGCCGCTCGACTGGGCACGGATTACTTGCGCGCTCCATACTGCACACGCACTCCGGTCTACATCGAGCAGCAAATCCTCCGGACGCGCGGCAACCATGACCGCAGCAGATCCCGCTTCTTCACCAACGACCAGCGGCGACCCCGACCCATGTGACCGCACCATCGCCGAGCTCCGCCACCTTCTGGTGCTCTGCTTTCAGGGAGGTGCGAGTGTGTTGTCACAACCGGGTGGTTCACAGACTGTCGGTCCGTCTGTTCTGGTGACCCGCGATGACTGGTGTGGGGGGGCATAGTCGGCATGTGATGACGATGGGCCTGACTATACAGATTGGATTCATGAGTCTCACCGTTGTGTCCTCCCCACCTACTGCCCAGCGTCCGTCTGAGGCCAAGTGTTCCATTGCCCGTTGTATAGTGACGTCCTCCAGTTGTGATTCTAGCGGCACTTGGATCATCAATTCTGGTGCCACTCATCACATGACATGTCGTCGTAGTGATTTCATCGTTCTCGGCCCTGTTGCGTCTGTCCGTTCCGTCCGCACAGGCTCTGGTCAGTCCTTGCCAGTCCAAGGTGTTTGGGTTGAGCGTTTCGATGGTCCCTCTGGCCCCTTGTATCTTTCCGAGGTGATGTTTGTGTCAGACCTTGAGCTCAGATTGCTTTCTGTTCGTGCTTGCACACTAATGTGACTCTCTGTGGAGCACACTGCCGAATCCGCGACAGTGACTGCTATCGACACTCGCAGCATTGTTCTCCGTGCCTCTGTGGTGGATGAGTATCTCGTCCTGCACCCAAGCGCTCCACTTGTAGTATCGCGAGTGGCGATCCCAGCACAAAGGCCCTGGGCCTGAGTGCCCGCACTGAGCACACAAAGGTACACCCAACGTGTCCTGTAGGGCACAATCTCATCACTCGCGAGTTCCACATCGCTTGTGATACATCAGTTCATCTTGTGGTCGTCAGACCTAGCACCAAGGCGTGCGCTCTTGCCACGCAGAGCTCCCCCTCCTTGGCGCCAGACCCGGGCACACTGAGGGAAGCTCTCTCATCACATGATGCTGATGCCTGGCGTGCTGCCTGCGAGGATGAGCTTCGCGCCATCCAAGAGCACGGAGTTTACGAGCTAGTCGACCTTCCACCTGGGAGGAAGGCTATTCAGGTCAAGTGGGTCTTTCGCAAGAAAGTGAAGCCAGATGGCTCACTGGAACGCCACAAGGCTCGCTTGGTTGTCAAGGGGTACTCTCAGATTGAGGGCATCGACTACACTGATACCTTCGCCCCTGTCGGCCGCATAACCTCAGCTCGAGTTTCATTCGGTGTAGTGGCTCAGCATGATTGGGAACTACACTAGATGGATGTGAACAATGCGTTCCTCCATGGCTCTCTGGATGAGGAGATCCACGTGGCTCAGCCACCCGGCTTTGAGGACGGTGACAAGGTTTGGCGCTTGCGCAAGTCCTTGTAAGGCCTCAAGTAGTCTCCTCGGTATTGGAAGCACGAGATCATTGGCACCCTTACTCGTGTGGGATATGTATAGAGTGAGGCAGATCTCTCTCTCTCTTCATTCGACGGATGCCTGAGTGGTTCACCGCCATCCTGGTATATGTCGATGACCTCCTGATCACGTGTCCTTCATTGGAGACCGTGAAGGAGGCCAAGGCTGTCCTCCAAACTGCGTACAGGATGAAAGGCCGTGGTCCTGCAGCGGTGTTTCTTAGCATGGTGATCATGCGAGACCGCAGACATCGTACTCTACTATTGCATCAGGCGCGATACGCACGGGTTGTGGGGGAGCGCTTCAGCGACCTCCTCGGTATAGTACCCACGGCCTCCACACCTCTCACACCTGATGGGTAGGACGCCTTAAAGGTGGAGGATCCCCCACAGCTGGGCGAGACAGTGGATGTGACCTTGTACCTTCGTGTCATCGGATCTCTGATGTACCTGGTCACTACCACACGTCCTGATATCGCATTTGCCGTCAACCTCCTTGCCTAGTTTTTTCAAGCTCCACGCGCTAGAGCCCTTCACGCGGCTGTGCGAGTGGTGCGGTATGTGGTCTCCACGCCGTACCTCAGACTCTGCTTTTGCCAGCAGTGGTCGGTGGTCCTTGATGGCTACACCGACAGCGACTGGGCCTGGAGCCCAGATGGACGCAGTCGCACCGGTTACGTGTTCCTGCTTGATGGGACCGCTGTGTCTTGGCGTAACGGGAAGCAGGGCTGCATTGCACGTAGCTCATCAGAGGCAGAGTACATTGCTCTGGGTGTAGGGGCTTCTGAGGCGGTATGGCTGCAGCGCCTGTTCAATGAGCTTGGCCAGTCAGAACCCGGTATGCGACAACCAGAGTGCTCTTGCCATTGCGGAGAATTCTGGTGTGTTTCATGCATGCACGAAGCACATTGCGGTCGAGCACCACTTCGTGCGTGATCTGGTGGAGCAACACGTGATCTCCGTCATTTAGGTTGGCACTGACATGCAACATGCTGACTTCTTGACGAAGGCACTAGCACGCGGAAAGTTCCCGGTGGCCATTCGTTCTGTTGGACTTCGCCCCTTGCCTGATTGTGGTTGAGTGTGGGGTGTGTTCTTGTCCGTGTCACATTTGTTGTTGCACTTGTTTTTGTACTTGTCTCAGTGCTGCACGTGTATGGACATGCGTACCATCGGGTCATGGGGGAGAGTTGTGATTTGTGACGTTCCTGTCGACCTGTGCAGTTTAATGTGACCACTCGGCCGTGTCCATACTCGTGTAGATCCCTGATGCGGACTCTGGAGGCACCAGTGTGTCATCTGGTGGCGGACCACCATCCTGGAGCTGACCGACGACCATTCCAGAGCTCCGGACGCTACCCGGGACCTCCTGCAATTTCTCTACAGCACACAGGAGTTTATTGGTGGACTGGCCGTGGGCTCGATTTGCATGTTTTTGTATTGTGTGTCCACCGCTTGATGCCTGATGTATGCATGCAACCAGTCGTAGCGTCCGGCTTTTGATTTTGCACGTCTAGGTTCAGACGGCGTAGCATTCTGACATGTCTGCACAGAGTTACGGCCAAAACAGTGGTTTTGGACCGGTTTTTAGGACAGATCTTGCACTGCCGCGTGAGACACCCGCCATGCGCCGCGGCAGGTACTTATGCCATGGACCTGTCATTTGTCATTTCTCTCTGCAAATGCTATTGAAGCATTCTGACACTTTGCCTTGTGTCTCCTAGCCAGACCCTTGCCGTTGTGTGCACGACTTGTGACTATCGTCACCATGTGACCAGGCACTGACGCCCAGTCAGCGGCTGTGTCGCTAGGAATCTTCCAAGCATCCCCCCCAACCTCCAACTGTGGTCGAGTGTACCGACGTCAGGTCAGTGCGTGCGTTACAGGTGCCAGGGGTCCACGACGTCCGTCATTGTGTGTTGCATGTTGCATCGGCAACGCCTGCACGACACATTCACCCCTCAGCCGCTCTCGCATCGTGCCCATCTCGCTGGCCTGCATTCTAGCATCGGGTGAGTATGGGACATAAGGGCATTGTACATACTTAATCTTCAATTTTGTCACCGACATGCCCTCCTTCTGGCAGCATGGCGACTTCAACATCGCTCGGCTCGCCTAGTGTAGACCGGCAAACTGTGTATGCAGCATGAAGCATACATAGGCAACTGTCGTCTGGACCCCACTACCTGGGACCATTGACTGTCGACCCAACTATCGACTATGTCGACCCCATCCATTGAGAAAATGCGTGGAAGCTTCCTAGAAAAATTGCCGCAAACTAGGCGTCAGTGCTTGGTCAGACGGTGATGACAGTCACAAGTCGTGCACACAACGGCAAGGGTCTGGCTAGGGGACACAAGGCAAAGCGTCAGAATGCTTCGATGTATATGCAGAGAGAGATGACAAATGACAGGTTGAAGGCATGAGTACCTGCCACGGCGGGTGTCGCACACGGCACTGCAAGGTCTGTCCTAAAACCGGCCCAAAACCACTATTTTGGCCGTAACTTAGCGTAGACAAGTCAGAACGCTACGCCGTCTGAACCTACACATGCAGAATCTCAAGCCGGACGCTGCGACAGGTCACATGCATGCATCCTGCAACAAATGGTGGACACACAATGCAAAGACATGCAAATCGAGCCCACGGCCAGTCCACAGATAATATCCTACGAGCTGGAAAAAAAACTGCAGAAGGTCCCAGACAGCATCCAGGACTCTGAGGAAACCGTCGATCAGCTCCGAGCAGGTAGTCCACCACCAGATGACGCCCCGCTACTACCTCGGTCCGCATCATGGATCTGCTCAAGCATAGACACGACCGAGTGGTCACAGTAAACTGTAGAGGTCGATAGGAACGTCACAAATCACAACACTCCCCCATGACCCAATGGTACGTATGTCTATACACGTGCAACACTGAGACGAGTGCAACAACAAGTGCAAAAATAGTCGTGACACAGACACAGACACACCCCGTACTCAACCACTCTCAGGCAAGGGGCGAAGCCCAACGTAACGAATGGCCACGAGAAACTTCCGGCGCGTCAGTGCCTTCGTCAAGAAGTCAGCACGCTACATGTCAGTGCCGACCCATATGACAGAGATCACGTGTCGCTCCACCAGATCACGCACGATGTGATGTTCAACCGCAATGTGCTTCGTGCGAGCATGAAAGACACCAGAGTTCTCCACAATGGCAAGAGCACTCTAGTTGTCATAACAAAGCACAATGGCGGGCACCGACTGACCCACCTCAACGAACAAGCCCTGCAGCCACACTACGTGAGCAACCCCAGCACCCAGAGCAACATACTCTGCCTCCGACGAGCTACGTGTGATGCAACCCTGCTTCCCACTTTGCCAGGACACAGCGGTACCACCGAGAAGGAACACGTAACCGGTGCGACTGCGTCCATGTGGGCTCCAGGCCCAGTCGTTGTCGGTGTAACCGTCAAGAACCACCGAAAACTGCCGGCGAAAGCACAGTCCAAGGTACAGTGTAGAAACCATGTACCGCACAACTCGCACAGCCGCCCAGAGGGCTCTAGCACGTGGAGACTGCAAAAATTGTGCAAGGAGGTTGACGTCAAAAGCGATGTCGGGGCGAGTGGTAGTGGCCGGGTACATCAGAGTTCCGATAAGGCAAAGGAACAAGGTCACATCCACTGTCTCTCCCAGCTGTGTGGGATCGTCCACCTTCAGGGCATCCTGCCTATCAGGTATGAGAGGTGTGGAGGCCGTTGGTACTGTGCCAAGGAGGTCACTGAAGCGCTCCCCCACAACGCGTGCGTATCGGGCGTGATGCAACAGAAGCGTATGGTATCTGCGGTCTCGTACAATCTTCATGCCAAGAAACATCATTGCAAGACCAAGGTCCTTCATCCTATAGGCAGTCTGGAGGATTGCCTTGGTCTCCCACACGGCCTGAATGGAGGGAGACGCGATCAGAAGGTCCTCCACATAGACTAGGATGGTAGTGAACCGCTCGGGCGCCTGCCGGATGAAAAGAGAGGGATTTTCCTCGCTCTGTACATATCCCGCATGAGTGAGAGTGCCTGTGATCCCCCGGTTCCAGCAGCAAGGAGACTGTTTCAGTCTACACAAGGACTTGCGCAAGTGCTAGACCTTGTCACCATCCTCAAAGCCTGGTGGCTAGGCCACGTAAATCTCGTCATCCAGAGAGCCATGGAGGAACGCATTGTTCACATCCATCTGGTGCAGTTCCCAGTCATGCTAAGCCACCACACCAAACAGAGCACAAGCTGAGGTCATGCGGCCGACAGGGGCAAAGGTGTCAGTGTAATGAATGGCCTCGATCTGAGAGTACCCCTTGACGACCAAGAGAGCCTTGTGGCATTCCAGTGAGCCATCCGGCTTCACATTCTTGCGAAAGACCCACTTGATCTAAATCGCCTTCCTCCCAGATGGAAGGTCGACTAGCTCGTAAACTTCGTGCTCTCGGATGGCACAAAGCTCATCCTCACAGGCGACACGCCAGGCGTCAGCATCCTCTAACAAGAGGGCGTCCCACAGTGTGCCCGGATCAGGCGCCAACATGGGAGAGCTCTGAGTTGAGTGCGCACGCCTCAAAATTGGGCCTGATGACCACAAGGTCAGCTGCTGCATCACAAGCGGCACGAAACTCGCAAGTGATGAGATCGTGCTCTACAGGAAATGCTGGATGTACCTCTGTGCGATGTGTACGGACACTCAGGCCAAGGGCGTTTGTGCCGAGATCGCCACTCGCAACGCTACGAGTGGAGCGCCTGGGTGCGGGATCTGACACTCGCTGGGCTCTGGAGCCCAACGGTCGAAGACGACCACCGGGCTCACGCAAGTAGCCTGGGCTCGAAGGGCTAACCGCAGGCTCACAGACAGGCACGACCACATCTGGTGAGGACTGAGGCACAGGGGCAGGTGATGTAGTGGGAGGAGAGGCTGGTTAACGGATGGGAGACGCATGACTGGGAGTGGCAGAAGGACCGCCCACAAAGACAGGAGTACCGGTGGACAGAGGGACATCATCATGGGTGTCTATGGGATGCGAGGGTGTAGGAGAGGAGACAGGCTAGACGGGAGAGGTCTCTGGGCCGAGAGCGATGATCGCCGGGTCATCAGGAGCCGGAGACCGAGAAGTGGAGGGGGTTCGAACGGACACATCATCCGGACGAGAGCTGCTCGAAGGCTCAGACTCCCCCATCCATCGCAAAACTTCACACGTAAGAAAGTGTGTGACACACATTGACACAATCGAGGTCAGATAGCGGTAGGTGAGAGACTCAAAGAAGAGAGCGTTGCGGGACTAAAAAATGCGACGACGGACAGGTTCCAAAAACGCCAGGCCTTCGACCGCGGGGAGATACCAACAAAGGCACACAAACGACACCTGCTGACCCTCTGAGTACCACACAGAAGCCACTGAGCCCCAGACACAAGCAAGACGCAGATCGGCACCGTGGCCAAACCAGAGCTCATATAGTGTAATGTGGTCAGGAAGAGAACAAGGGAGGCGGTTCCAGACCTACGTCATGTAGGCGAATCCTTCAAAGGCGAAGGATTCCAGGAGACCGCATAGCGTGAACCGCATCCTCCATGGTGCGGTTACAGTGTTCAATGACACCGTTCTGCTGAGGAGTGGTAGGAGTAGAGACCTGGTGAAAAATCCCACGCTCGACAAAGAAACTGTCCATGTCGCCAAGAAACTCGCCGCCACGATCCGAGCGGAAGATATGCAACGAGTGGCAAGACTGACACTCAGCCATCACTAGCCAGAGACAAACCGCGAGAGCAGTATCAATCTTTTTGCGCAGGCTGTAGACCCACCGCATCCGGGTGAAGTCATCGGTCCGGGTCAGGACATATCGGCCCCGATCGGATAAGGACTCCACACGGAGAGGACCGAGAAGGTCCAAATGGACCAACTCGAGGGGGCAAAGGGCTCGAGAACGGGAGTCAGGGTAGGTGCAGCGATGCATCTTACCCTGAGCACATAACAGACAATCGGCCTTGGGCAGCTTCTCGAAAGAGGCCGCGTCAAGACCGAGGGCGGGCTGTGTCCTAATGAGCTTTGACACAGTGTTGAAGTCCACATGACACAGACGTCGATGCAGCAGGCACTGGTGCTCAACAAAAAGGACACCAGTGACAAACACACGAGCAGGAGGGGAAGGGGAGCAAGGAGAAGAAGAGATCCGAGGAACACAATACAGATCATCAACAACACAGGCACAAAGAACAACAGTGCGAGTATCAAGAGTTTTCACTGCCGCAGAGTCAATAGTGTGCTCCACAGAGAATCCCATCAAAGTGCTGGCAAGCACACGGAGCAAGTTGAGCTCAAGGTTAGGCACAAAAAGCACGTTGGAGAGATACAAGGGGCCAGACGGACCATTGAAGCACACAACCCCAACACCCTAGACTGGAAAGGACTGACCAGAGCCTGTGCGAACGGAACGAACAGACGCCACAGGACCAAGGACAATGAAGTCACTACGAAGACATGTCATGTGGTGAGTGGCACCAGAATCGATGATCCAAGTGCCACCAGAATCACGACTAGACAACGTCACGGTGCAACGGGCAATGGAATACTCGGCTGCAGACGGACGCTTCGCAACAGAGGAGGTAGAACGACGAAGGGCACACAGGTGAGACTCAGAATTCCAGTCTCTGTTATTAGGCCCATCGCATCACATGCCACCTGTGCTCTCCCACACGAGTCATCACGAGAGACGAGAATAGAAAAACAAACAGTCTGAACCACCTGGCTGTGACAACACACTCGTACCTCCCTAAGAGCAAAGCACCAGGAACTGACGGAGCTTGGCGATGATGCGGTCACAGGGATCTGGGTCTCCGCTGCTCGCCGGTGGGGAAGCGAGAACTGTTGCGATTGTGGTCTCCGTGCGACCAGAGGCTATGGTGCTCAACGCAGGCCACTGTGCGTGTGCAGCCTGAAGACCGCGAGTAGTCCGCGTCCAATCGAGCGGCTGCTGGTACTCGGTGTAGCGGTGAGCGCCTCCACAATTGTAGCAGTGAACAGTGTGTCCACTGCTACCGCCTGATGACTGCTGCTACGGTGACTGCTGCTGCGGTGACTGCTGCTAGCCCGAGCCACGCTTCATTCTACTCTTCTTCCCTTGTGCTGCTACTGCCACACCTTGCGTGTGAGTCAAGGTAGCTGGGGTGGAAGGGGAAGAGGAGGGCGTGCCAGAGGATGGAGAAGTGAACTGCGAGAGAGGCGTCGGTGATGACACGATGACCGGTGTAGCAAGTGAACTCTCCTAGTGGGCAGCGGCTGCCTCACGAGTGGATGCTCATGCGCCCAAGGAAGAAGCTGAAGGGAGGTGGAGAAAGGCTCGAGCGAGCATCGCTGTACCTCGTGAAGATGTCGGCATGCTCAAGACGGACTCCGATCATGAGCGTGCAAAACGCCCACAACTGTGTCCCTCCTATAGTCCCAAAGCGCATGTACATGCGCATGGCCCGGTGCCATAAAGCGACTGCGGGCTCGGCAGGTCCTTGACAAAGGGAGTGGAAGGTGCGGATGTGACCTGCGCGGGTGGTGTGCATCTCTGCGGCAAGCAGGGACAATGCCATCTCCCAGCCCCGACGTGGGTCAGCACCCGCGCCTGTGCCGGCCTCTCCAAGGAAGGGGCAAAAGTCCACGACAGTCTCGTGAGGCATGGCGTAAACAAGTCCGCGCATCACCCGAGCCGCTGTCAGGACCTAAGCACGGTCGGTAACCTGGTACTGACTGTGGTAGTAGGGCCAAACTCCCTCGGAAGTGGCCCAGACCTGAAAAAGGGTCTCCCAGCCGTCAAAGCTGTCCTCGCTGACATATCGTGGGGGTGGTGTCTCGAAGTCCTTAGGTTGACGCTTCGTGGGGAGAACAACCACAGGATGGGAAAGACGAGGGATGGGGAAGACATCGGGACAAGGAGAGTCGCCGAGATAGGCCTCAGGTGAAGATCGGATCGCCGAGAACGGGACATCGGAATCATCTGGAACTGGCGAAGACGAGCCTGAAGTACATGAATCTCCCTCTCTGGAGTGTCATCGTCCATGCCTGGCATATCAAGGTCCTCCTCCAAAGGATCAAGAAGTGGCGGGTCCTGTCCTGCCACTCTCCTCGGATCAAGAAGTGTAGATGTTGACTGCTCTGCAGAAGGTGTGATACCGCCGACTCCCCCGGAGGTGTGCTGTGGGGCCGTGGACTGACTCTGAAGAAGATCAGTGAGCGTGTGGATGGCGTCGGTCTGCTACTGCTGTAGGCGATGTATCTCATCCTGCTATCTCCACAGGTCCGCAATGGCCTGGGAGCGTGGGCTCATGACCCCGGAGGAGGAGGAAGAAGGATCTGGCGGAACTTTGTCCTTGTCACCAGTCGGAGCCATGTCAACACTCAGTATGGGGCCGAATGTCAAAAATGCTCCGAACGAGAAATCGACAGCGTTTCTCGAGGAGTTGAAACGATTAAAAAATTGACGTTTTAACCCCAAATCTGCTGACATCGGCAAAGCCGATGATGACATCGGCGTTTTTTACGCTAGCAAAAAAACCGCTAGCGTTTTTCACGCGAACTCCGCGTGACCGGTGGGGGTGACCTTGTTACCCCCCACTCGTGGTTGCGCAGGGGCTACGTAGGCCAGCGCAGTGCCACGCAGGCCTGCGCAGTGCCACGCAGTTTTTGCGAAGCATAAACTACGCAGCAGCTGCAATGCTGCTGTTGCGCTGCTACAATGTTGCTGTTGCGCAGCTGTTGTTGCTTCGCTGCTGCTGTGCTGCAGTCGTTGTAGCAGCTGCAATGCTGCTTGCTGCGCTGTTGCTGCTTCCGCTGCTGCTCCTGCGCTGCTGTTGCTGCTCGCGGTTGCTGATGCCGCCACTGTTGCGAGCTGCTGCCACCGCTACGCGCTGTCTGTGCTTGCAGCCGCCGCGAGCTGTTGCTGCGAGCTGCTACTCCTTTTTTTTTCTTTTGTGTACAGGCTGGCAGCCAGACATGACTGCTGCTGCCACCCGGTGCTGCTAGTGCTGCTGCTGTTGCAAGAGCTAGTAAATGCCGCAGCTCACCCGATGTGGTGGTAGGAACTGAGTGATGATGTCGTTGAAAAATGGGCTACAACAAGTCCCAGGATACGGCGGCGGCAGTGACTCTCACTGCTGTCGCTGGTGGTGCGTCTCTGCGGCGTAGCTGAGCGAGAGGAGTCTCGCTGCTCTGATACCATGAGAAAATATGTGCAAGCTTCCTAGCGATATTGCCGTTGACTAGGCGTCAGTGCGTAGTCAGACGGTGATGAGCGTCACAAGTCGTGCACACAACGGCAAGGGTCTAGCTAGGGGACACAAGGCAAAGCGTCCGAATGCTTCAATAGCATTTGCAGAGAGAGATGACAAATGACAGGTTGAAGGCATGAGTACCTGCCGCGGCGGGTGACGCACGCGGCAGTGCAAGGTCCATCCTAAAACCGGCCCAAAACCACTGTTTTGGCCGGCACTCAGCGTAGACAAGTCAGAACGCTACGCCGTCTGAACCTACACGTGCAGAATCTCAAGCCGGATGCTACGACTTATCACATGCATGCATCCGGAAAAAAATGGTGGACACACAATGCAAAGACATGCAAATTGGGCCCACGGCCAGTCCACCGATGCAATCCTACGAGCTGCAAAAAAAACGCAGAAGGTCTCAGACAACATGTAGGACTCTGGGGCGACCGTCGATCAGCTCCGAGCAGGTAGTCCACCACCATACAATACCCCGGTGCCACCTGGGTCTGCATCAGGGATCTGCACGAGCATAGACACGCTCGAGTGGTCACAGTAAACTGTACAGGTCGACATGAACGTCACAAATCACAACATCCATGTTCGGTCGTTCGTTGAGTGTGATGAAGACACGAGAGAGCATGACGAATGGGAGGTGTAGCAATAAACTGCGATGCTGGCATCCATGACCCCTGGATCCCCGACCCGGGGACACATACAACAGTGGAAAAGCAATGCGGGTCCATCCGGAACAGTGCTACCCACCTAGTGGTACGCCCCGCATCTATCGTGGTAACCTGCCATGGCCAACCCTTTATTTGCTTTACATTGTTTGCTAGGCGAACATCCCACGACACTTAGTCGGAAGTCGGGCAAAGAATATCACGCATCCTGCAAGGAAAAAGAGCCATCGCAGAATCGTAAACCCTCCTTGTGAAAGTGTGCCACACATTCTCGGCTATTCTGCACAGTTGGCCTCGATTTCCTTGTGTCTCTAGCGTTCAAGCCCCTCAGACGAGGATGACGAAAGAGACGGGGCACAATTTTCCAATGGCATAGAGTTTCAAACCATGGAAGAGTGCTGCTAGGCCATTGAAGATTATGCCGTCCAACAATGATTCCCGTTGAAGTGGGAGAGGTCGGAGCCCGAACGGATAGTGGCACATTGTAGTCATTGGGAAAGCGAGGGGTGTGAGTGGGTCATCCGTGCCTGCATGTCCAACAAGTCCCACATCTCTGTGGTGTCATCCTATGCGGACGGTCACAAGTGAACCCCCAACCAGACGAAGGGAAACTCAACTCGCATGAACAAATGGGTTTTGCACTGCATCAGAGACACGGTGGAATGAGATCCTACCACAGGCGCGAAAGCCCTCCGTGCTGTCTTTGAAGCAGTAACCCATGAAAAAGTTGGGTACCAGCTCATCTGGAGGACCTGTGATAAGGCCCAGTAGGAAGTCATTGGGGAAAGGTCAACGGCGTTGGCCCTCTCCCCCTCATAGTGCGTAGAGGTGAGCCACCATCGAGTGCAAACCCATAACACATCCTTTGTCATTAATCTCCCGTCGGTTTCATCTTGTACCTCCATGCTCGCGCACTTGCAGCTCGTGATGGTGGATCGTAACACCATCGTACTCGTGGAGCAACAGAACAAAATGTTCTGCCCATGTTTTGTGGCGCCTGGAGCCGGCTGCCGCACGTGCGCTGCATCGTGACGTTGGATGGCACATTCCTTAATAGCAGCCACAAGTAGGTGCTGCTCATCGCGCAATTTTTTTATGCCAACAACAACAGCGTGCCCATGGCATACTCCATCGTGAGCAAGGAAGATGAAGACAATAGGGATTGATTCCTCCTTGAGCTTCCCAACGCCTATTGGACCATGTGGGAGAGTGGCGCCACCATAATCAGTGACAATGGTGCGGTTCTCCTGGCGGCTATGCAGAAGATGCTCCCGCATGAAACCACATGTATTGTGCCTACCACATCAAGGAGAACATTTGTGTCACATACAACAAGACGGCATCCAATATCTTTTGGCTCTTGGCCCACGCCTACGAACATGAAGAGTTTGACAAGTTCAGTTTAGAGCTCACGGAGACCAACCAAGGCACATATACCAACGTGTTTGGATGTGACGCCGAAGGTGGCACCCCCTTCAGGTGCTAGAGCCACTTCCATACTCCACCATGGTGTGGAGGCCACACGACGAGTAATGCCGCTGAGTCGCTAAACGTATAGGTCGTTAAGGCACGCAAATCCTCCCTGTTCCATTGCTTTGCCAAGCTGTACCCTTCCATCCTGAACTTGTTCACAACTAAAAGAAGCTTGTACACGGCATCAACATTGGCAGCGGCCAAGAGAAGAAATGGGTGATGAATCTTGAAAAGGCACTCAAGCATCAGTGCCTTGCTGCCCAAGACTACGAGGTGGTGCACATCGGTAACTCCACGCCGACAGTCACAAGGAGCAGTGGTCTTCCGCGCAAGGTGGATTGCTGCATGCGTGAGTACATCTGTGGTCACCTCCATGAGCATGGCGTCCCATGTGTGCAGTGTTGTTGGAGAACGGTGTGACCCCAGATGGCTATACTAAAATGGCGTACAGTGTGGTCACATGGAAGCAATGCTACGGTCACCCCATGGCCGGCGTTAACCTGAACGCCCCAAAGCCAGCGCCGCTCGAAGCAGACCATGAGGGGGAGCCACCAGGCCCAGGGTGGCAGCCACCAGGCGACCGTGTAGTGGGTCGCCCGCAAGGAAAACGCAAGCAAGGAGGTGACCTGTTTCACGTCAACCACATCTGTGGTCAGTGTGGCCAGAAGAGCCACTTGAAATGTTGTTGCACAAACCCACCGGGGCCTACACCATTGCAAATGGCTACAGAACGTGCGGCTAAGCTACGCACACAACAGGTTGCTGAAGCCACTACAACAGAAGATGCAGCATGAGATATCATTGCTGCTATTGACGTGACTATTGTAGCTATTGTAGGCACTACAACAGCCATAGGAGTAGGGGAAAATGAGGTGGGCCCGGTGGACGGTGATTTAAATCAAGAGCATACCGCTGATGGTGAGGGTCAGAGCCATGAGGAGGACATTCCAGGAGAGGAGGACAGCAATGAGGTCGTGGCTGCTAGGCAAGCTCCCATGGATGAATGCACAAGTGAGTGGATTGACTCCAAGACCTCCGACGAGGAGTACTACCCAGACAAAGAGACTAGGAGGCCAAGGTATGCGACAGAGTAGGCAGCTTTCGGGCGTCAGTACGCCATGGTCTATGAGCTCGTGCCCGACATGGGACTACCGGACCTTGACCTCTTGCTTGAAACCAGAGCTCTGCGAAGGTAACTACTTCCTTTTCCTTGCACTGTCATTATCACTTAACGCACTGCCTATTGCCCACCCATGGGGTATGGCATGCTATTCCACGATTCAACTACATCCTGGCTAATCATGTGTGTTTGTATGCTTGCAGGTTCAAAAGGCAATCCTAGTCATACCTACATAAGGTTCCGCAGATAAAGGGCCGCGAAGGTCGAGGATGAGAGTTTTTATTAGGGGGAAATATAGGTTACAGCGCTTGAGTGAAAGGCCATGTGAACATTGTCACATAGCACGTGGCCAACCAGAGGAAGTATTTTATGATTCCGTGGAATGTGGCAATGCCTGCCCATGTGTAGCTTGTGACGTGATCCACAGGGTGCACAACCTGCCAGTGTATGTGGAAGAGTGGATTGCATCGTGTGATCTCTCTCCATTGCATTACATTAGGAGATGTATGATCTCAAGGCCTGTCTTTGTGTCGACTGTTTTCCATATTCCTCGCAATCTGTATGCAATTCTATTACACTTTGAAATGGTAGGTTTTTTCTTCGTAAGTGGAAGTTGGACTTACAGTATGTTCCCTTAAAGGATGTAGGTGACGGGAAAGCGTTAGCATATACTACAAACTTTAGTTTCATATTCAATGCACTCTCATTCTATACCAGTTCCAATTCAAAGGTGGTTGGCAGTACACAATAAAGTGCGCATGGTCATGTAAACATAGCAGTTGAAACTTGTGTGTTGGTTGCTCTCTAACACAATTCCGGAGGAAAAGTTTTGATACAACTTCATGGTCCAAGTGACATCAATTATAGATCAAGCATCATGATGCAACTTTAGGTGCCTTGTACACTGGCTAGAGCCTCTCACAATACATAGTGAAAATAAGAGTAACGTTTAAGACTGGAATGTCTTGACGTACACATGAAACATCACACTGCGGCAAAGGTTATGTCCCATGTATACTCTGCAGAGAAAACCCCTATGTTATTGACCACAAACACTGGGTAAAGGAGGAATGATGATGCAGATTTAGGACCCTATTGCGCAGGAATGTGGGCCCTCCAGACATGTTTACGTGGAATGCTAGCGTCGCATACCCCCATGAAAGGGCAACGTGTAGAGGAAAAGATGAAATTGTGCATGAATCTGACGAGGGATGGTGGGTATTGTACAAATAACTTCTAGAAGACACCGGAAGTTGTACCAAAATCTGGGTACCCCAAACATATTTATGTGAAGTTGTGTTACTGTAATACCTAATGAAAAGGACAATGTATACAAGAAAAGACGAAACCACGCTTCATTGCAACAATGATTTGAGGGCACTATAGAGATGACTTTGAGAAGACATCCGCCCATGCCCCTCAAAAGAGGGGGCGAAGTGGGCATGAATCTCCTTAAGAATATCAAGTGTAACATGTGCGCAAGCCACTATGGACTCGGTGGCTCGGACCATACCCATGGCACCCATGGCTCGGAAGAGTTGGGGGGCTACTACTCGGCATAGGAATTCCCAAGCTCCATGCCATCAATTCAGGGATCACAAGTGCTAAAGCCCATGATGGTTTTTCATGGCCAAACTCCCTGTTAGGTGGTACGTACCAGTCTTACTCCCCCGTCAATGCGACCCATGCCGGATGAGCTACTGCAGGGTCCGCTACGGGAGAACCTCATCCATGATGTACCGGACCATTTGGTCGTCTGTTGGTGTCCATGTTGATCCAACCTATAGTCAATGTTCGAGGTTAGAGGGATACTTAACCGAATGGAGTGGGAGGGAAGCACTTTAAGTACAGATGATAGTGCCTTTTCACACTAAAAACGGTGAACACAAAGGATTCAAAGGTCAAACAATTATTTTGCAAATGCCAGAGCTTGACGAGAAAACCAGATCCAAGAACTTGTCATGTGGTTTGTGACGTGCGGTTACAATATCGGTCAGGCAGATTGTACCTGCATGTGTCAACGACAAAACGGGCAAAACGCTTCACATGCCTAAGTGGCCATTTGTATGACGTGCAGCACTAGAAACATGTCTTAGTCCGGTGGCACAAGGTCCCACATCCCTTGAGTGGGCCTAGGTTGTCCCATTGGGCTGTCGTCCACTTTCGACGTGGACTGCCGATGTGGACCAGTCCGCTGTGATGGAGGATATCACCAATCCCGCATCATAGTGTCTTCAAATCCTTAACCAAAAGCAGAGTGGTTTAAACAGCAAACCCAACATGTAAACATCATGCACAAATATTCATATCACCGTGATGTCTACTTGCATTTGTAGGGTCCCGTTGCATTCTCTGAGCGATAGTGTGGTCGCTGGGCGATAACGTTCAAACGTGGCTCCGCCGACATCAACATCCATAAACCCAACCCTTGGCAGTTTTAAAAAGGGGGGATGACGTAACCATTATTTGAGACATTGGGGCATGTTTCAAAACTAAACAAGAAATAGGGGCAACCTAGACATACTTTTTGTGAATGAGGGCAACAAAGCCATTTTCTTCATCATGGGGCGTCTCAGACATGATCGACCAAAACTGGGGGCGTTAAGGAGTTTAGCCAAAACAACCGAGTGCACGCATTCCAACGCATACGAAACCTCATGCAAAAACAATTGAGGTTGAGAGCATGAAACCTCAACTTGATTGTTCCACGTATCCGTACATGCTAAATGCGGGCCAAAACAACATATGTTTGGATATAATTATATGAGGTGCCTGTTTTGACCCCACTTCCGACACAAGGGCAGGGTGGCATCTTTTTGCAAGTACCCAATGCCACGGTAGGTTCTCGTGAAGCAAAAAATCCAATTCCCAAAGCGCCATCTTGCCGGATGCCTATCTGTGAGCTCGTCATAGCCATGATGGCAGCCACCTACCGAAGTGATGAATTCAGTTCACTAGCGTCTAGTCAAATAGCTGGAAATAATGTACTCAAGCCAATCGTTTCATCTACGTGGTTGCCGTGTGCAAACGTGCAATGTTTAGAACTCCACGCAAGTACATGCTATATGAGTGAGAGACGTGCTTGAAACGAAACTAGATCACCATGAACGCATCAACATAAATGGAAGCTAAACATCACAAAACCAATTGATGCAAAGCAAGAGAAAGAATTGCATTCTCAATGGATCTATTTTGTTTTTCCTCCGCTTGTAGTTTTCATCGCATTGATGAGTATTCTGATGGAAGGGTCCCGTATCTTATGCAGCCACGTAAACCTTTTGTACGATCCATTATTCACCTGAATCAGCCTTTCAGGTGACTACTAGGGTAGCAGTATTTTATACAGTCAAGGTAAGAACATGGTATAAACTGGACATCAAAACGGCACCTCGACATTGCTTGAGGATGCGCTGTCAGAACAGGCACTTGCCTTCGTTGTGATTTTTGCTCAACGGTCAGGGTATGTGCAGGACACATTCACAGCAGCTCGGATATGTTTACCCACTGTTTTTACATTTGTTTTGTGGTAGCCTCGGTCTCATGGTGTGTACACCAACCAACAACAATGGTGATCAATGGGGGGCTAGTGCACACCTTCCAGAATATTCAGAAGTGTGATCTTGTCTTGAGTAAGGACGGAAACAGGCGTGACCGAGTGGGGACAAATATTGCTTGTTACACAAGTGTCAATATGGAAGGGTACATGTTCCCGGATACATGATGCAAACGACCTGATCTTTCCATGCAGCTCTGTATGAACTCTTTTTGTGCCATGATTGTGCAAGTTCATCATCCCCACTTTCCAATGCACCAAAAATTCCGCAAAATAATGGACGGGGTGTGGATTTTTCCGTGAACCATGGAAAACTGCCACTAACAGCATCACAAACAATGGTGAAGGCTGCTCGAAGAACCCAAAATCCCCAAAGCATTCCAAAGTGCCATTCCATGTGCCCCTAGTTCTCCTTCATCCTTTATTTGTTTGCTATGGTCACTAAGATGTGCTCAGATCGTCGAGGTTACCAATATGATTTTCTGTATCTTTGAGATTCGGTCAACCACTACGGTGGCTGTCTCAAACTCCCCCGGCGCCATAGGAAAACTCATCACAAATCCCACTTAGATGTCAAACCATGGTTCCTTGGTAATTACAACAATTCAAGCAAACCCATGGAGTTGGTGTATTTCATGGTTAAGGCATTTACACACGGCGCATGCATTGTAGTACAGTTTTCATCGTGCCCCACCATTAGTACTTTACAATCCTTTTCTTGTGCACCTTTTCCTCGCCAAGGTGTCCATCTATACCGGTGACGTGTCATTTCTCCAGTTGTAGCTCATCGTTGGATTGTACAATGACCTTGCTAGTAAATTGTCAATGTCCATATGACACGTTGAACTAAAACATTTTCTTTCTACATCCATCAAACTCCTCGTAGCCGCTTGTAATACGCTGGTATGAGCCATCAAAGCTGTCTTTGACTAAGAGAATCATTTGTATCTGCTCTCCATGTCGATCCATGATGTCACAGTCAAAGTTGAACTCGGTGAAATCCATCGGCTGAGTTTGCTTACAATTCATGTTTGGTGGAGTCTTCAACAACTTAGCACGTAGCGATTGGTGCACTTCACAAACTGTTGGAAATTTAACAAGCACTTCCATGCACTGGATGTGTGCACAAACGCCATCATTGGTTTCGTGTATACCATGTAGTTCAACTCCAAAATGCTTAGTCTTCCCAACATACTGCAATAATGCTTTGGATAAGAATACTTAATGAATTCCATAAAATTGAATTCAAATTTGAAATGTTTTTCTGGAAATTCATAATGATTTCTTTAGCAACCTATGCATTCTTCAATATCATTGAAAACCCACAACAACAATTGCAGTTTAGTGTGTTGTTGACCTTGATCAATGCTCTTACATTGACGGAACCACCAGTTGTACTTAGCCAACCTTTACTGCAGTTCTTGAGTAAGTGGGGATGTGAAATAAACTCGACATGTATCAAATTATTTGATTATTACATGCGCAGGGCAAAAGAGGACAACCAAAACTGAACCAGTTTTAGTGAATCCGTGGTGCAACAATAGGTACAAAGTACTTGAACACTAATGGTAAACAGACGTTATCAACACACTCGTACAGGAATTAGTTAGGGTGTAACTCATGTCCTCGTCAAAACAAACCCATTGAAGTTGTGCAAAAAAAGACTTGTATTTTGGATTGAATGTTAGTATGGTGTGCGTGAATGGTTTTTCTTCATCATTTTTGTTATTAACAAAGAAAACTCGTGTTGCTCGATCAGAGGTGTAGGTGCCCATGGAATAGTCCACGCAAGGTGGGATTTGACATCAAAGAGTTTCTTAGGATTTTGAAGGCTTCATGCATGCTGCATCCCCAGCTCCAATTTGTGGTTTTGCAACTAAGACCCGGGAGAGAGGCGCTAACACTCAGGCTTTTTCCTATGTGGATCAACGAGAGTAGTTGCACAACCCTAAAATCATTCGAACGTGTCAAACGTGGTGGTTTTCAACTACACGCTAATCACCACCGCTTTTTGCAAATCCTTGTGATCCATCAGTTTCAGATGGATCAACGGACTATGTGGTTGCCTTAATCATGGATCAGCCAAAGAGACAAGATGTGTGATAGTACGTGCTGACCAGGAGATATTGCCACAAAGATAGGTATACCCCGGAGCCAAGGATGGATCTGATACCAAGTGTAAAGTGGGTGTGGTGTGATAGCCTCAACCAGAGGATGTAAGCACCAACCGGCAACTGAAGGGATGACGGTCCACGCCTTCTATGTGTCATAACCTCTACATCACGTGGATCACATAAGTGATGAACTGTAGGGCACGGTTATTGGGGTGCCATTTTGAAGCTCCATTGGTCCCCAATGAACCTTGACTTGTGGAATAGCCATGCCCCAAAGGCAAATGTTGGCCTCATTGGGTTTTCGAGGGGTCGAACCTTATTCCTTGGGGGTGAATTTCCATCACCTCTCTCTCTCTCTCTCTCTCTCTCTCTCTCTCTCTCGACTGGTCCAACTTCCAGGTGTCTCCTCAATTCTTGATGGATTGATCCCTTTCTATAGCCACCATCGTACGATTCTCTCACATGTTCTAAATCTCTAGTCCCCTTACAAGTCCAAGAAAGCATCAAGCCATAATTAGTGTAGTTAGCATTTTTCATGTTGCATCATCATATAGAAACAAAGCACCATTGTTCGTGGTGCTCATGCCCTGACAACACCAACTTTGTCTAGACAAACGTTAGCAGCAGCTTCATTGCCAAATCAAGAAAGTTATGTTCAAGCACAAGTGTAAGCAGCCCGAGCACAAAAAAATGCTATTCGATCATGAAAAGCACATCATCCTTGATTTGGATAGAGAGGAAGATGAAGAAAGGGAAGAGAGTGTGTATGCAATTGGCATGTAATGGTGAGGACAGGATAAGATAGGTGACACGGCACCTTGTACATGATAAGATGTTGTCGAGGAGTTGGATAACGAGACTAATTTCTCGTAGGGGAAAAAATACATGATTTCATGACTGTATCTTGTATTCGTTTCCATTGTAAGGTCAAGTGAATCATATCAGCTAAGAACAATTCGAGTACATTGCAGGGTTTTGTGACATTGGAAACAATGTGCATGGTCCAATAATGAGAAATAACTTCACTTATGGTGTGGCGCATTGGTGTGGAAAGGGGCCGATTGCACGCGGCCCATCAGTTTGGAAGAATACTGTACTGCATGTGGTCCGCAAGTGTGGTGAAAAGCCAGCTATCACATGGCCCTTTATCATAGGCTAGGCCACTTGCGTAGTGGTTGTTTGTTTGTATGGATGTATTATGTAATCATCAATGACGTACTATCCACTGCATTGGATATCTTTCTTATCTTTTTCTTAAAAGAGTTCTTTTGGATGTGTCGAAATGAATATGAAATTATTGTAAACTAGAGATGATGCACAAAATCACAATTTCTCAAGTACTAGATCCTTGGAACGGTCCAATTCAAACTCATTTTCCCATCCCTTTCATTCTTAGATATCTTTTTGTCTAATTACAACAACAATTGGGAGCTTTTCACGGAGTTTTCCACTATGAACATGGGTCTTCCAATCTTGGCTTTTTTTCCTAGCCAGATTTGGTACAGCATTATTCCTGGTTCAAGCTCATATTGAATGAGTAAATGTGTTTATTATCAATGTGTACATGTGGTCATTTTCTCATGGGTATGTGGAAGAAAACAATTGATCAGATTAAGATGTAGAAAGCATGTTTCACAATGTCATTGAGGACGACACATTCTAAAACATGTAATCAGATGAGGATGCAAGGAAATCAATGTTTCTGGATGACTATGGAGAGGAGTTCTATCATCTTGGTTGCATTGATGCGGTATTTGACACCATGTCCAATATCAACTCGTTATCTCAGTGGTTGGCATGCCAGGACCTTTCAGGTTCAACACACTCCATTGACTTTACTTGACATATGCATGCTTTAGTATGGATTGTGATTACGTGCACACCATTCAATTTGAGCTGGCACGTTTGGAAAGTGGATGATATCTAGCACGTTTTCATGTCACCACGTCATTTGATCACTCATCTCTGTTTTCATTTCAGAGGTTGTTGCCATGTAACATTATTTTCTATACCATTTTTTTGTCGTAAAGAAGTAAAATACATGCATAAGAACCATGCCATCCACTTCACTGGGGAAAGGGGAAAACAAAAGAACTCATTCTTCTACACTATTCTCTCCCTGAGTATCTTTTCCATGGTTATTTCTGTCCTGCATTGTTCCTTAGCTGGGATGTTGGCATTGGTTCACCCATGAATGATAAACTCCAGAATATTTGGACATTGAAACAAAGTGGATGAGGGACATAGTTAACACCCGCAATCTCATGCCTGCTAGAGTGCATCCTAATTTCAATGGGAATTGCATAGGTTAGGTGGCCTTGGGTGCAGGTTGGGAGTATTTTTTATGCCAGCTATGAATGGGTTCATGTGACCCCGATCCATTAGGTTATTCGTTGGATGCAAATAGCATTGATGCAGTGTGAACAACAACTAACTTGGATAGAATGGCACTGTTTGAAGTAAAAAACATGCCAGTTTGGATCGCAAATCCTCGTGCTACAACCTTCATGGCAACGAGGAAGTGGTCATGTACGCACAAAGTCCTATATATACTTGAAACAACCACGTACCATGAAACAACATCGAGACTTTCATACGTGCATTACCAGACCATCGCCAATTAGCACCCCCATTTTTTAATGTTTTTTCCACAAAACTCCACCCCAACTATTGAATATCCAACCTTGAAACACTGCAATTACAGGCTAAACTAAGCGGGACCAGCTTCTTCAATCGTCCAAAAACAGTCTCTCACATTTATGTATAACCTTTGCTGAAGCTGCCATGTAATGTCCTCTCCATCTTTGCATGGTGTAGAATTTTCAAACATGAACATTGTTGGGATGTAAGAAAGTATAAATGTAACATGCCATATGCCAAGTGACTGCTTTGTCGTGGATCAGCCATTGAGTGACACAAACTTTGAATACTCCATGCTTTTCACTTGAGTGTTTTGGGATTTGAGGAGTATGTGATGCTCAATCACGTAGATTTCTGATTTGGATTCATGTACTGACCCTGGTCGGTAAAATCTATGGATGACTCAAATCATAAATTGCAATTGAGGATGTTGTTCAATATTTTTAAGTACCTTGATTTTGACAATGTGTGTCAAGTGGATGTCGTTAGGTACACCTCGCATGAAATTTCTTTTCATTCTAAACTTGAAACTTGAGAAGAATCCCACTGTGAAAAGGACATAAAAGCTTTCGTGCTCTCTGTATTATCTAATGAAAAAACTCTAAGGGGCTACTTCCAAGGCTACACGTTGGCAGCGGAGGCATGAGGGTGCTTTTGAATTTTGAGGATCAAGGAGGATATGACACCCGTCTAGTTGTACAACAGATTGATTCACTTGCCTTGCACTGAAGTAAAGAGAAATGTAAGGTTGAATTGCAGTTATAATTGATGGCCCTCCGTGTCACTCTACCAAACAGTTGGACCTCCTTCATAATCGTTATTTGAGGATAAGCTCACCTATGGCGCAGTCACTGCGTGCACATGTCATGAGGCATAACGTTGTAGTAGTGGTCGTGCCTCATTGTCCTCAACAGTCCTCATCACCCATGCATGTAGTGGCAAGAGTGGTAGCAGCGGAGGTAACAACAGGGACAGAAACAAACAGGAGGCCAAGAAGGGTGTGTGACTTCAACTTGGCAAATGGAGGACGAGCTAATCCAAAACTACAGCACTAATGGTTGGGATGATTGCTGTCCACACTCATGAAATAGAAAGCAAAGTGCAGAATGGTCTGTGGCCTCGCCATCGCTGGTCCAGCCAATGCGACAATAGATGAAGCAGAGCACGAGAGATGCGAGCCTGGAATTTCAGACAGTGAAGGATGCAAGCAGGCCAATAGGAGTGTGAGTCTTACCCGCATGTACTCAAGGTTTTGCACATTGACATGTGTGGACCGTTCAAAATGTCATTCAAAGGCAGTGTGTAGTGCTTTATTACCTGTATCGGTAATTGAAAAACCAATCGCCATGTGTACTCCATGAAGAGGAAAGTGAGCTTCGGGACCGGCTGGATGTATGTGTTGTTCTGGTGGGTAGGTGGAGTATTTGTAAGGTATTTATCATATTCAGAACCAATGACAAAGAGTATGTGGGATGTGACTGGAGGCTGAAGCAGTGAGTACTAAGTACGAGCCAACAACTTCACAGTGTGGAAAAAAAAAAGATGCTGAACACCATGCGAAAGAAGCTCATGGCCGCAGGATCGTAGCGGAACTCATTAGCAAAAGTCATAGGCATGGCGAGCTATAGCATCAATCTCACCCCAACCATGGTTTCAGATTGGGATTGGGAGATGTTTCTAGAGATACACAGTGAGTACAATACTATTGTGACATGCTGGAAGGTCTTCATGTGTAACTGGAAAAGGGTGGTTTAAAGGGTACAGCACTATGATACAAAATTTGATGTAGATGCTAGCATGTGTATCTTTTTTTACTGGAGGATTGCATGAAAGACGTATCATACTGATTATGAATTCTGATTTTTAGGACTTTACCAAATTTGTGATCGGTAAATTCATTTTCTTCTTTTTTCTCCAGATAAACCATTTCGGTGATTGGTTGGAATTCATTGAAAAATCACCCCTGATCCTTAAAACTGGTGAGCGACATTGCTCGTCGCTTGTGCTAGACTCCACTTTGGGAATTGAGATTTTAAACCTCATCCGGTGTGATCGGGTTGTCCACTTTTGACCAACGTGACAGACCCTTGCCTTCAATACATGACAAAATGTTCAATCTATGGCAAACTCTGCCATTAAACCATCACTTTGTACCACTGTTCATCCTTCTCCTTGTGACCTTGTAGCAATTGCATAGACCCAGGCCCAATTCCAAACCACCACTCCAACAAGCACATGTTCAACCACCATCATACCATTTTGGAATGGGATAGCGAAGGTAATACACTCTCCACTCGGGCTAGCTATGTCTTAACCACCATTACCTCAACCATAGGATATTGTTCATTGTGAAGAAGACATGGTACATCATACATACTTCAACGTTCAAGTCAATGATGTTTATGGGTTGTTGTTGTTTATGGGTTGTTTATGTCTTAAACTTGACCACAATACTGGATTCTCTGTCCTGTCCAATATGTTAAGACTGGCTTATTTCACTGAATGTGTAAACAGGAACTAACGCTCACCATTTCACTTAGATAATATCACAATCTTCCACCAAGCTAGCCTAAAAATTGTCCATGTGCCTAAGACATGTCACATTAGTGAACAAGCACGTACCACTTGAGTTGTCCTCTTTATGTGTACAATACATAAAACTTAAAATAAAACATCTCAACGCATGTCTGTAATTTTCATTGTCCTCTTGTGCACCGTTTTCATATTGCAGTTTTTGGTTGATCAACGATCATCTGGATCCTCTGTTCATCACAGACAACATGATCCTTGCCAAGCACCTGGCCTCTACAATTGCTCAGGTATCAAAATTCATCTTGCACAAGGATCGGGTGACCATTTACAGTGCAGAATGCATTCCACTATCATCATCACGTGGAGATAACAACAAGCACTACGCTCTGTTCTAAAAGAAAACCTGAAATCCCCAGTGCACATTAATCCCGTAACCACGATAATCCCCTCTCTTTCTTTCCCTCCATGCCTCTATATCCTCCCTCCTCTCTTTTCCTTTCTCCCCTCTCCCTCACACAAGTATGCACACACACACACACACACACACACACACACACACACACACACACACACACACACACACACACACACATACACACACACAAACACACATACACATACACACACATGCACATGCACACACAATCACATACACATACACATACACTTACACATACACATACACACACACATACACACACACACACACACACACACACACACTTTATAACCTAATCTTCAACGATCACATAAAACTCATGAATTTCTATACCCCAACACATTTTCCCATTCTTGATATCCTTCTTTTGTGATTTTTGACGTTCCCGTCGACCTGTACAATTTACTGTGACCACTTTGCGGTGTCCGTGCCGGAGCAGATCCCTGATGCAGACCTAGTGGTGCTGGTACAGTGTCTGGTGATGGACCACCTACTCGAAGTTGACCGATGACCGCCTCAGAGTCTTGGATGTTGTTTGGGACCTTTTGCAGTTTTCCTACAGCCTGTAGGATTTTATCGGTGGACTGGTCGTGCGCCCGATTTCCATGTTTTGTATTGTGTGTCCACCGTTACACGCAAGATGCATGCATGTGACCAGTCATAGCGTCCGACTCGATGTCTTGCATGTTTAGGTTCAGACGGCATACTGTTCGGACTTGTCTGCACGGAATTGTCACGTGCGACACCCGACGTGCGCCGCGACAGGTATTTATGATATGGACTTGTCATTTTTTCACTCTCTCTGCAATACTAAGCTATTGGAGCTTATGAGACTTTGCGCGTCTCCCTAGCCTGACTCTTGCTGTTTCTTGCACCTGCTTGCTTGCTAGTGGGCCAGCTGACTGGACAGTGTGGCCACGTTAGCGACAGCAAGGTTAGGAAGCTTCCTAGTAGTTTCTCATGGTACCAAAGCAACGAGACCTCTCTCGTTGAGTTGCGCCACAGAGAAGTAGCACTAGCAGCAACAGTGAGTGTCATCGCCGCTGCCATATCCTGGGACTTGTTGCAGCCGTTTGGAACAACGACATCACCAAACAATTCCCATTACGACACCAGGTGATCTGCGGCAGTTTCCAGCTCCAGCAGCCATGCCGAGTAGAAGCAACAGCATCAGTATTGTCTGGCTGTCCATCCCCATAAAAGAAGGGAGAAAAATCAGCTTGCAGCAGCGGTTACAAGCAATGGCAGCAGCCCGGGCATGAGTAGCCATGGACAGCAACAGAAGCGCAATAGCGCCGGCAAAAGCAGCAGTTGCACAACAGCAGTGGCAGCAGCCACAACAGCAGCAAAAAGCAGTGCTGTTGCGCAACACGGCTGCGCAGCTGCACAAAAGCTGCACAACACTGTGCAGTGCTACGTAAGGCTATGTAGGGCTGCGCAAGCCTGCGTAGGGCTGCATAGAGCAGTGCAGGTCAGGGGGAGTGACGCAATCACCCCCATAAAGGAGTCCGCGTGACTGAAAAAAAACCGCTGGCGTAAAGTGCACTTGCATGAAAAATGCTAGTATCCTTTTTGCCGGAGTAAAAACCATTGATGTCGCCATTGGATCTGCTAACGTCAACAATTTCAGGGTCAAAACATCATTTATCCTTGACATTTTGATTCCTTAAGAAACGTTGATGGTTCTGAAATCCGACTTGTTTGACATCCCGGCCCACACTGAGCGATATGGCTCTGACCGGTGACAAAGGCAAAGGACAACTAGATCCCTCTTCCTCCTCTTCAGGGGTCAGGAGCCCACGCTTGCAGGCTATTGAGGACCTGTAGAGCCAAGAAGATGAGATGCATTGTCTACAGCAGTAGCAGACTGACGCCATCCGTACGCTCAGTGAGACTCTTTGTGGTCAGTCCATGGCCCCATGTTGGACCCCCGAGGGAGTCGGAGGTGTCACACCCTCTACACAGCAGTCAGAATCTACACCGTTAATAGGAGCAGGACGCGACCCGCCACCTCTTGATCCTTGGGACGAGAACCCTGACATGCCAGGCATGGAGGATGGTACTCACGAGAGTGAGATTCGCGTGCTTTAGGAGGGTCTCTGCCAGCTTCAGATGAGTTATCGCCCCCCCCACCCGTCTGGCTCCTTTTTCCTCGAGATCCAATCCTCACCTAATTCCTACCCCAGCTACCCCAGCGACTTTCCTCGTCCTGGTGTCTTCCCCATTCCTCATCCTTCTCAGCCTATGTGTGAACCAAGGGGCACCCGATGTGACGGTCACACGCCGATCCCTTGAGATAAACCTCCCAATACTCAACCCCTTGGTGTGTGGGCCAACCCTTGAGATGTCTCACGACCCTCTCCTAGCAACAAGACCGCTGCTAGTGACCAAGGTTCCCGCCATGCGACTCTTCTAACGGCGTTTGCACCAAGGTGCACTGCGGAAGACTTGTAGGATCGAATGGACGTGTGCAAGGTGGTGCTTGGAGAACAAGGAGAGATGGGCAAGGAAATAATCCTTAGATTTGATAGATCAGTACAAGGAAATGTACAGAGTCTCTGGGTAAGATTGGCATGCCTAGAACAACCCCTAGGCTTCCTTATGTACGAGCTCCTATGAGCTAGCCGAAAGCTCCTCGGCACTCCAAATCCCTCTACCAAGATGCATTCATGAAAATAACACACACATCATGTAGTAAGCACCACAAACTTTTCAACGCACCAAAGAACGCCTCAATCCATGAAGAAACGGCTAAGTTATGGCGGTTTGAGTGCTCCACACATGACGGCCGCTACCAGCACCGCCAGCAGAGGTCACGGCCGCCCAAAGCGCCCTTGCTTGCGAATGAAGCTCCAGCCGCCATCCCGAAGCGCCCATGGATCCCAATGAACCTTGCATCATTAGCTAAGCATCCATCGAGGGGCGCTTTCGCTGCAGTGGGTGAGAAAGGCGCTCCGCCTTGTTGGGGTCGAATCGGTGCTCCCGTCCATTTTCCAGACGCGCACCACCCAACTTTGCCTGGCCGTATCTTTCTCGTCCTTGCACCGAATGACCCGGTTCTTGGACCAAACCTGTACGATTTTCACATAGAATACAATCATGGCCTCAAACTGGGTGTTTTATTCCATCAGGATGATGAAAACACCGCCTTGACGGCGGTGTTTTCTCCCGGCGGGTCCCATAACACTGTGGTTGCTCTCCCTACAGAGCGACAACCCAAGGACTTTGAGATACCGCCCCCACGATACATTAGCGAGGACGGCTTTGACTGCTAGGAGATTTTCTTCTAGGTCTGGGCGACTTCAACGGGAATATGGCTCTACTATCACACTCCGTACCAGGTTACGGATCACGCATGGATGCTGACAGTAGTCAAGACAATGCACAGACCCCTTTACGCCATGCCGCACGAGATCGTCAAGGTAATGCGCGGACTCCTTTACGCCATGTCGCGCGAGACCATCGTGGACTTCCGCCCATTCTTTGGAGAGGCCGGCACAGGCGTAGGGGCTGATCCACGTGGAGGGTGGGACCTGGCATTCTCCCTGCTTGTTTCAGAGATGTATGGCACTTGCACGGCTCACATTCACGCCTTTCACTCCCTTTGTCAAGGACCTGCCGAGCCCGCAGCCGACTACTGGCGACGGACCATGCGCATCTACATGCGTGTTGGGAGCTCAGGAGGTACACAGTTGTGGGCACTCCGCACGATCATGCTCGGACTTTGTCTTGAGCACGTAGACATCTTTACAAGGTACAGCAACGCCGTACTCAAGCCCTTTTCCACCTCCCTTTAGCTTCTTCCTTAGGCACATCAACTCTTCCTCCAGATGACTTCTGCTCGTGAGGCAGCCGTGGGCCATCAAGAGAGTCCCCTTGCTACAGCGGTCATCGCATCGCCACCAACGCCCTTCTTGCAGTGTGCTCCTCCATCCTCTGGCACATCCTCCTTTTTCCTTTCCACCCCGATGACCCCAAATCAGACGGAGGGTGTGGTTACTGTGGCATAAGGGAAGAAGGGAAAAGGGAGGCGCAGTTTGGGCCAGCAATAGTCTCAGCAGCAACAATCATCGGGCAGTGGCAATGGACGTACTGTTCACTGCTACAACTATGGAGGCACTCATTACTACACCGAGTGCCAGCACCCGGTTGACTGGACGCGGATCACTCGTGGTCTTCGGGTTCCGACGCACTACGGTCCGCGTTGAGTAGCATAGCCTTTGGTCTCGTGGCGAACACGACCGTAGCAGTTCCCGCAGCAGTTCTCGCTTCCCCGTCGGCAAGCACTGGTGACCTGGACACACGTGACCGCACCACCGCCAAGCTCCGTCTTCTTCTGGCGCTTCCCTTTCAGGGAGGTGCAAGTGTGATGTCACAACCGGGTGGTTCACAGACTGTTTGTTTGTCTGTTCTCGTAACTCGTGATGAATCGTGTGGGGGGGCTGAGGTGGCATGTGATGATGATGGGCCTGACAGTATAGATTGGATTCATGAGTCTCACCTTTGTGTCCTTTGTCCCCTATATCATCGATTCTGGTGCCACTCACTACATGACCTGTCGTCATAGTGAATTCCTTGTCCTCGGTCCTGTTGCGTCTATACGCTCCAATCACACATGCTCTGGTTAGTCGTTGCCAGTCCAGGGTGTTGGGGTTGTGTGCTTCAATGGCCCATCTGGCCCCCTGTATCTTTCCGAGGTGCTTTTTGTGCCTGGCCTTGAGCATACTTGCTTTTGGTGCGTGCCTACACACTGATGGGACTCTCTGTGGAGCACACCGCAGACCCCGCGACTGTGACCGTTGTTGATACTCGTACAGTTCTTCTACGTGCCTCTGTCGTAGATGACCTACCCTACTGATCTTTAACTTCAATTTTTGTGTGTTCTTTACTTTCGACTATGGTTTTTGTCCTTATAGTTATTTAGGTAGGCCTTTAACATTCGTCCAACGAAAAAAGATGTTCTTGACTTTCGACGTCGGTCTTGTTCGACACCGCCAATGTAGGTGGCGACATCGAGCATGGCAGGTCTGACGAGGCGGATTTCCGTTTCTCGCGGAAATCCGCCTCGTCAGACTGTCGCGTCAAAATGTGCGACCTCTTGGTTCCGGCCTGCGAGCTGAACGTGACCTGAAAATCTGAGAAAATTCACACAATACCACAAGATCCTAACAATATTCTGAACAAGGATAAAGAAAGCACCCGACTTACCAAATTCTCCTTTTTTCAGTCAGATGGAAGTTATTTAGGTGGTACCTAATTGATTCGACTAATTTACATTTTCGTTGAGCATAATTGCCAAAAAAATATTTTGTATCGAAGTTAAAGATCAGTAGGGTATATCGTGTCTATTGGATCTCTTCTTCTCCTTGCTCCCCTTCTCTTCTCGCTTGTGTGTTTGTCATTGGTGTTCTGTCTGCTGAGCAGCAGCAACTAATGCATCATTGCATGTGTCATGCGGGCTTGGACGATGTGTAAAGGCTCATTCAGACATAGCCCGTACTCGGTCTTGACGCGGCCTCTTTGGAGAGGCCGTCAAAGACCGATTGTTTGTTTTGCGCTAAAGGTTAGATGCATTGCTCCAACTACCCAGAATCCCATTCTCAAGCTCTTTTCCCGCTTGAGTTGGTCCATTTGGACCTTCTCAATCCTCTCCCTATCGAGTCTTTGTCCAATCGGGGCCAATACGTCCTGATCCTAACTGATGAAATCACCTTGGTGTGGTTGGACTACAGCCTACGACAGAGGAGCGATGCCGCTCTTGCAGTTTGTACCGGCTAGTGATGGCTTAGCATCAGTCCCGCCACACGCTACACACATTCCGTTTGGATCGCGGCGGCAAATTTCTTGGCAAGATGGACAGTTTTGTTGACAAGCATCGGGTTTTCCACCAGGTTTCCGCTCCTGCTACTCAGCACAATGGTTTCTCTGAGCGCTGGAACCGCACCATGTAGGATGCGGTTTGTGCTATGCGGACTAAGTGCGATCTCCTTGAATCCTTTGCATTTGAAGGATTCGCCTACATGACGTGGGTTTGGAACTGCCTCTCGCACTGTCCTCTTCCGGACCACGTTATACCATACAAGCTCTGGTTTGGCCACTGTGCCGATCTACCTCTCGCTCATGTCTCGGGGTCTGTAGCTTCTATGTGGTACATCGAGGACTAGCACGGGTCCAAGGTCTCCCCGCGGGGTCACTTGTGTGCCTTTATAGGCATCTCCTCGTGGTCGAAGGCCTGGCGTTTTTGGGAACCTGCCCGTCGTTCCATCGTTGGATCCCGCAACGCGCACCCAGCCTGTCTCTACCCCTCTTCCCTCCTACCCCACAGGCACTCATGATGCTGTACCCATGCCCACCGGTACTCCTGCCTTTGTACGTGATCCCACATCTGTCTCTGCTGCTACACCCAGCCCTGTACCTCCCGTCATTTCATTAGCATCTCAACATCAGCATCCTCACACTGCATCACTTGCCCTTTTGCCTCAATCCTCACCAGATGTGGTCGCACCTTTCTCTAAGCCCAAGGTGAGTTCCTTGAGTCCAGATTACTTGCGTGAGCCCGGTAGTCGCCTTCAACCACTTGTCTCCGGAGTCAAGCAAGTGTCTGGTCCTGCACCCAGGCACTCCACTTGCAGCATTGCGAGTGGTGATCCTAGCACAAAGGCCCTAGGCTTGAGTGTCTGCACAAATCATACAGAGGTACACCCAGCGTACCCTGTAGGGCACAATCTGGTCACTCGCGGGTTTCGCATCACTTGTGATGCGGTAGCTGACCTTGTGGTCGTCCGGCCCAGCTCTGAGGTGTGTGTACTTGCCACTCAAAGCTCTCCCTCGATGGTGCCTGATCGGGACACACTGAGGGAGGCTCTCTCATGAGAGGATGCAGACGATGATGTGCTGCCTGTTAGGATGAGATTTGTGGCTCTTTAGATGAGGAGATTTACGTGGCTCAGCCACAAGGATTTGAGGATGGTGACAAGGTCTGGCGCTTGCGCAAGTCCTTGTACAGCCTCAAGCAGTCTCCTTGGTGCTGGAACCAGGAGACTACATGCACTCTGACTCATGCGGGATATGTACAGAGCAAGGCAGATCCCTCTCTCTGTATCCAATGGTTGCCTGAGTGGTGCACCGCCATTGTGGTCTATGTGGACGACCTTCTCATCGCGTCTCCCTCCATGGAGGCTGTGAAGGAGGCCAAGGCGGTCCTCTCGACCGTCTACAGGATGAAGGATCTTGGTCCTACAGCTGTGTTTCTTGGCATGGAGATCATGTGAGACCATAGACGTCGGACACTGCTACTGCGTGAGGCCCTATACACGCGGGTTGTAAGGGACCGTTTCAATGACCTCCTTGACGCGGTGACCACGGCCTCCACACCCCTCACACCTGACGGGCAGGATACCCTAAAGGTGGACAATCCCACACAGCTGGGGGAGACAGTGGATGTGACCTTGTACCTTTGTCGCATCGGATCCCTGATGTACATGGCCAGTACCACACGCCTCGACATCACCTTTGCCATTAACCTCCTTGCATTATTTTTACAGGCTCCACTTGCTAGAGCCTTTCATGCGGTTGTGCGAGTGGTGCGGTACGTGGTCTCCACACCGTACAGTGGACTGTGATTTTGCCAGCACTGTTTGGTGGTTCTTGACGGCTACACCGACAAGGACTGGGCCTGGAGTCCGGATGGACGTAGTCGCACCGACTATGTGTTCCTTCTTGGCAGTACCACTATGTCATGGCACAGTGGGAAGCATGGCTGCATTACACGTAGCTCGTTGGAGGCAAAGTATGTTACTATGGGTGGAGGGATTGCTGAGGCAATGTGGCTACAAAGCCTGTTCCTTGAGTTGTGCCAGTCAGTACCCGCCATTGTGCTTCGCTGTGACAACAAGAGTGCTCTTGCCATTGCTGAGAACTCTCGTGTTTTTCATGCTTGCACAAAGCAAATAGCAGTTGAGCATCATTTTGTGCGTGATCCGGTGGAGCGACACATTATCTCCGTCATATGGCTCGGCACTGACATGCAGCGTGCTGATTTCTTCATGAAGGCACTGCCTCGCGGGAAGTTTCTGGTGGCCATTCGTTCTGTTCGGCTTTACCCCTTGCCTGAGACTGGTTGAGTGCGAGGTGTGTCTGTGTCTGTATCAAGACTATTTCTGCACTCGTTGTTGCATTTGTTCCAGTGTTACATGTGTATGGACATGCATACCATCGGGTCATTGGGGAGTGTTGAGATTTGTGACGTTCCCATTGACCTCTATAGTTGACTATGACTCGGCCGTGTCCATGCCCGTGCAGATCCCTCATGCGGACCCAGGTGTCGCCGGTGCATTGTTTGGTGATGGACCACCTACTTGGAGCTGATCGACGACCGCCCCATAGTCCCGGCTGTTGCCTAGGACCTTCTGCAGTTCTCCTTACAACCTGTAGGATCTAATTGGAGGACTGGCCGTGGGTCCGATTTGCATGTTTTGCATTGTGTGTCCACCGTTTGATGCTGGATGCATGCATGTGACCAGACATACCGTCTGGCTTGAGATCCTACACGTTTAGGTTGGGACGGCGTAGTATTCTGACTTGTCCGCGCAGAGTTAAGACCAAAGCAATGTTTTTGGGCTGGTTTTAGGACAGACCTTGCACTGTCGTGTGCGACACCTGCCGTGCGCGCGGCAGGTTTTTATGCTGTGGACCTGTCATTTGTTCACTCTCTCTGCATTACAAAGCTATTGAAGCTTATGAGACTTTGTGTGTCTCCCTAGCCTCACTCTTGTTGTTTCTTGCACATGCTTGCTTGCTGGTGCGCCAACTGACTGGGCAGTGTCGCCACGTCAATATCAGCATGGTTTGGAAGCTTCCTAGTAGTTTATCACCTTCTACTACCTACCCTTCCCCACTTTTGTTCTCAACAAAATCTTCCAAATCCTCCCTTTGTTACCATGTCCCCTTCTAATCATTTCATAGCCTCATAAGCCCTTCTTCAAAGACATGTCTGCTCTTATCATGAACCGTGGCATTGCCAAATTTGTTGATGATACAACACTCTTCCCTTGCTTTGATATTATAGCCTGATCATAGCTGCTTCCCACAAAGAGGCATCACCTTAATACAAGAATAACACACTTTAAGAGTGCAACCATCGCTGCTTGTAACCACTCTCAGCCCATTTGTATGCATAACTTATTGTGAAACCCCCTACTGTATACCTTTGATGTGTAAGACCCTACTTCATACTATCTCCAAGCTTGTGTTCTTTCTTGAATAAAAGTGCAAGTTTGAAATATCACTTGAGTAACCATCATGAATGCATGTCTAACTCTCAGATTTCTCCGCTTCTCACAATCACATCCGTTATTCAAGGCTGATGTACTTTGTTACATCATCCCCGTACCAGATCCCCCCCCCCCCCCGCGCCACTATTCATTAACCTTTCACGCTTGTCTTCAACCAATTTGTGATACGACTGCTGTACCTATCATTGATAATGGCTTGACTATTGTCGAACCCTCCCTTCCAAACCAGCCCAAGGAAAGAGGCTTGTTTATGCATTCCTCTCCATGGAAAAACTCCAATGGAAGAGCACCACAATCACCGCTTCAAGCTTCACAAAAAAAAGGCCTGGACTTTTGTTCTCGCCAATGTTGCCTATGCGTGTATGTCACCTTGAAGGAGCAGTCATGCATACATTTTGTGTACTTTTTCATTAATGTGTTATAGGATACACATATCTATACATCTGAATGAAACCAAGGAGTCCCTATTGAGCTGGAGAGAGATCGACTAGCCACCCACGTAATTGTAGCATGCATACCATTTTTGACAGTTTATAATGGTTGTTGAAAGGTTCACGTTATGAGTAGCCAAAGCCAAAAAAAAACATTGGGCCACTGTCTAGTTTGACTTTATGTTGTAAAGTTTTCATTAGCTGGATGTGAGCCAAAAGGAGTACCAAAGTGGAAAATCCATAATGCCACTCCTCCACCGCTCCGAGTTTGACATTAAGGTCATGTTAGAAAATAGGGATGCATGTTCACATGCATGCAATGTGATAACTCTGAATTTGTGTTAGCCATAATGATCAAGGTGACCATTCTTGTCTCCTACTTGGACGACAATTATGAGGAGCCTACGTTTTGGTTCCACAGTTAATCACAAAACGGCCCAATGCTATTATACCAGTAAACAAAAGGGTAATCACCCCTCAATACCCGCAAAGAGTGTGAGTTTGGCAATGAAAATCAAACACGATGTCATTTTGACACGTCACGCAGTGGCAGCACGTGGCAAGGACCCAATGTGGACATATGAAACATCCAGTCTTGAAGGGTGCATGGTATGTTAAAATGAGGTTTTTGTAGTATCTACGGGGAGGAGGAGGTTGAAATTCCCCATGCGGTAGAAGACAGTCTCCTAGACCCTACGGTTGTGCTGTTTGACAAGTGCATGTGCAAACTACAAGTATGAATCATAGTCACTAACTATGATAAAGGTCTGTTCTATGATTTGATGGCCCTAAAGAGGGTTAGTGTGTAAAAACTATACACTTCTGTTAATCCATCTACGGTGGATTCTCGTGTTGGAGCCCCACTCCCAATCGAGGTTCTTGAGCACATTGAATTTTGGGTAAAGAGGTGGCTGGTTGTAGACCTTTGTAACATTTTAATAAGAATTCCTCCAGCAACCTTTGGGGAGGCTATTGACCAACGACTTTTACTGTTGACCACCGATCGGCCAGATGCCCTGTGACCCCATTTACATGGTCAACGAGAGATACATGGAGACGAGCATGTGTAGGTGGTTGTTGTTTGAGAGTGTTTTGACAGATGGTTGCTGCTACCCTACTGATCCTTCGTTTTGATATTAATGCTTTTTGGGCTCGTCGAATATGAACGATTTTTCTGTTGCGCTGAAATCAAGGGTTCACCAAATTATTTATGTTGAACAATGATCAAATTCAAGGGTCCATTATGAAAATGATGGGATGCCAGGTTCATGCCATATAGGTTTGTGGGTATGTTTGGCTTTATGGAAGATAAAAAGAAACACGACTTCGACGAACAGTGCTTGCCTTCGCAAGGGCGAGCTTTCAAACGCAAAGAATCCTTCACTTTTGAACGCGAGAAGCGGGGCAGCGGGGCAATGAGAGAGCAGGAGAGCACTGCTCTCTCGCTCTCACACTACCCCACTGCCCCGCTGCCTGGCTGCCCCGCTGCCTCGCTACCTGGCTGCCTCGCTTCCCCGCTGCCCCACTGCCCTGCTGTATTGCTGGCCCGCTACCCAGCTATCACCCCACAGTGCTCGCGTGCCACTTCATTGCTACGTTGGCCCACACCAGTGCCGAATTTAAGGAACACGTAGAAATTGAACTAGGCCAGTCGCCAAATTCAAGGGTCCACCTAGTGTCTTTTGGACGAAATTAACAACCCATCTAAATAATTTGAACCCGGTAAAAGTTGAACAAAATCAAGGATCACAAAATTCACGGATATCTGTTTGTCAAAATTAGGGACCACTAGGGTGCATTGTGCGCGTGGCAGCCGAGGGTCATACTTGGCATCCACATGGCGTTTATGCATGTGGGGTGTATGTTACACAATTGGTCCCTTTGGATTTTGGTCATTCATCATTTGCTGGTTTTACGAGGGAAATATCCTTGGTATCACGTCACCGCACCTGCATCCCCCTCGTTTTCCACCTTCTTATTGTGTTGCATACATCCTCGTTCTTTCTACTCTCCTCGATAAGGGTCCTTTGATGCAAAGGCTTCCTTGTATCTACACAATGTCATAGTATTGGGAGGATTTTTTAACACTCCTAAAACAGTTAGTATTTGTCATTCCTCATCCTTTCCGTTAAGGCAAGGCCCATAAAGTCTCTATTCATTTGAGCTCTGTCCTTACACATATGCCTGCATGCACGTGGCTCACAACAAGAACATCACTTTATCCTCAATCAATGCAAGCCACTCTTTCATTAGCCTCTTGGTATGGCTGGAGTTTCCTGATGCCCAATTCATCTTCAGTAATAAGAACAGTTCCCCTCCTCCTATCGTTACTTCACCTCCTTTGAGTTAAGCTTGAAGGAAAAAAAACCCACACATTATGCTATTGGGCTTGCTTATGCTGCAAAACTTCCCATCTCTCGGAAAGGGAATGGCTGAAAGGCAGCACAAAAAAGCTATTTCCCCCGACATTTAAGGTGCCAACATCGCCCACTACACAAGCAATGAAGCCACCAAGAAATTTCCCCTTGTATGTCTGGGACCAAACAGGCGCACACATTGACTGGCCCCAATGTAAAGGCTTGATTTGGTAACCAAAGCTTAGAAACAAAACATACATTAACCTGCCGAATAGAGCTTATTACAATTAACTGTACATGAAATGAATATCTGATCACGCAATCGCATGGACAATGTTGCACGTATTGATATGTTCCAGCCAAAAAGCATGTCATTCCAACTACGCCACACCATCCAATGGGAATGATAGCATCAAAAGCTAGTTAAAACTATGGAATGTGTCTATTGTTTGCCTACACCTTGTTGAAACCAATTTGTCTCACCTTGTACGATGATAGAACCGTACTCATGGCTAAATCCATCCCTTCTGAAAAGAAGAATAAGAAACTTCCTATGTAGTCCCGTTTTACCCCCTCTTCACTCTTTCAAAACTGTGTCCTACCCCTAGTTACATGTTCAAGGAAACGGATGACTTCTCCCATCCTTCACACCCAGGAGCCTTTTCATCGTTTCCTCTCACTCCATGTATTGTGGATTGAATCTCAAGCTACGTGCTTCTTGTTGGTTTTTGTGAGCTTGCAGCACCAAAGCTACCGCATGCTCTGATGCAGCAAGGGAGTCTCTTGTTGCCGTAGGATCTTTTGTGCCCAGCAAGCATGCCTTGTACACTTGGTTGAGAAACTAGAGGAGGCAAGAATTGTGGAGTTGAATCTTGTTAAAAGTACAAGTATTGTACAAGGAATAAAAGCTATGCAAACAAATCTTGAGTACGCTCGGACATAAATCCTGGCCCTAAACTGGGGCGCAACGCCGTGCTAGGCCGTCAAGGCCGTCAGAGTAAGGGTCTTGGCACAACCACCGTCGCAATAGTGAAAGGCCTTCACGATGTCAGGGCGTCATCCTCCACGGCTGGCAGGCCTTGCCAGGCTTACAAGGGTCTTGGAGGGATTGACCTCCTTACAGGCTGGCAAAGCTTGCTAGCCTTACAAGGATCCTGGAGAGATCACCAGCATCGTCCTCCACCTAGGCTGGCATGCAAGTGCCAGGCTTACAAGGGTCTTGGAGGGAACAACAGCAGCATCTTGGGTGAAGGTGCTACGGTGCTAAGGCATGGAGCCTTGCACATGGTCTGGGGAAAGACCTAGTAGGGATTGCACTGGAGATAGTGATATTGGAGATGATACTTGCGATGCTGGGATACTTAGAAGTGGCAGGACCTTCGCCTTTTATACTTGAGGTCCTGGCAAGTTGACCCCCTGAATGAGAAGCTTCCTTCAGGTTGTTCAGATCTGCTGCCACCTCTGCCTTACTGTGGAGAAGCTTCCTTCAGTTCTGTGCTCTTACTGATACCTGTGCTGCTCCAAGGGGAAGCTCCCTCCTATAGGAAGCTTCATCAGGTCTTCAGGTGAAACTTCGCCAGAAGGTTACTTGTTCATCAGGCCTTCCTATGATGATCGTTGATCTCGCCATGCTGCCGCATCAGGCCCGTTGATCAAGATCCACCTGAACCTCGCACCGGATCAACCCATGAAGATCCAAGGGCTTGGGTTTCCTGCATGACTCAGGTGATGCCGTGCAGGCCTCTTGTTCAGAGAGCATGCTGCCTGTCCAATCATCAGAAGCCCCTCTTTACCTGGGTGCCTGTGCAGCACTATGCAGGTCAGTGCTGCCAGAAGCATGCGCTCTGCATGCACATGCTTGTCCACAGAACCTTTCACACCCTTGAAGGCTGCTCTCCAGAGAAAATCTGGAACTTCTCCGTCAAGATTCTCTACCGAGCCGCACCCGGTAGATTCACAAAAAAATCCGTAAAATCCTCTCGGAGCCTCCGATTGGAGTTCCGTCTGTGCCATGCTGAAGCACTAAACCAGCACAGTTATTGCTCACTCCAACACTTCTAGCCATGGCCTTATGCGATTACTGAATTTTCTTCCACTTTAGCCAACTGCCAACCAGAGTGACAAGGAGAAACCTCACTACAATCGTTGGAGGTTCTTGCAAACCTGGTAATCAGCTACACATTTTGGAAAAAAACCATGAAAAAAATCAGAGTTATATTTCTGGAACCAGTAGGCAAACAACAATGAACATCTGGGACTAATATGCCAGGGATTATGGAACATATAAAGTTGTGTCACGCTTTGAAACTCTTGTCAAACTACACACATGGAAATCTGTAAAGTTTTTCTCATTCCATATCTGATGAATCTACCTTTGGTTGTTGGATAAAACTCTTGGCATCGTCGACCGAGGTTGGAAATTCATGTTAGCTGGTATGGACAATGGGCGAAACAAGGTTGAGACACATCTATTCTCTGACAAGCAGTAGACGTTAGGGTAAGTTTATGCCAAGAGCCAATTTCGACCCCACACTTGACTCCGACTCCCTCGCTCTGGGATTTGTACCTAGAGACTGTTGTACCGTCTCCTTGTTTATCGGATAGGCCTATCATGGAAGCGCCATGCCATCAGATGTCTATGTGATGGGGGGTTAACATACATGATGTTTGTCGACAATATGAGTCATGGTAGAACGTGCATGAAAACCAACGGATGGGGACATCGATTTGTCTGGTGCAGGACTAATTGATGCCTTGAACGTATTCTGATGAACCAACAACCCACCACACAGTCAAAAGGTGAATAAAAAGCAAGAAGCAAGTAAGATTGGCGAGTGTCAGCGTGACTGGCTTTCCCCACACAAATTTTTGGGTAGTGTTCGTCTTCATATGACATGTGAAGATGTGTCCACTAGAAGTTTTTGGGAACATGCAAACGGAACACAAAGGTCACCATCAATTAGCATCATTGTCTACTTGGTTGCTAGAAGAGTACATGTAAGACTGGTTCTCAATGATAGCAGGTCGTCGTATATCTATGGCTTGAAAATAGGCATAAACTGGACACAATAATGGAGCTCCCACATTGCAAACACACTAGCAATCAAAACAGTGTTTTGTACCCGATGTACACAAGTTCCCAATCTTTCAAAGAGGGAATTTCTGCTATTACACAAATAGCCCATCGCGTCAGAGACCGCAATATTCAAGGGCAAACCAGCCAAATACCCCTACCCTCGATGAATCTTCCCGAATCTTCCGACAACTTCGACCACTCTCGCGAATCCACGACAAAAGTATCACAACCTTTCGGTAAACTTCTGGATGTACCCGAGACGAATCAGGATTTATTAAGATGCATCTCGCATCTTTGCCGTCAATTCTTGAAGAGCCCGACTTCTCGGTGGAACTTCTGGAATCACTCATGACGCGACTCCCCACATGTTGCTGGACAATCGACCCATCGACCCCGACTATGCCTCATTCGTAACTCAACACTTGTATGTATATATTACATCGTTTTGACACTTGTCATTGAAGTACACTTACCACTAACTATAAATTGCTACCTTGTCATCTGGAGGACTACCTTGCACACGCCGTAAGCGCATCTCGCACATCAAGAATTTGCAGACTTTGCGACTACGCCGTAAGGCGAGTGGGCACAACCGACGGCCAGGCGCGGGTCATCGGTGACAATTTTGATGGTGGAGGAGTAGAACATGCTGATGCACGCGAACCCTGAAGCGGCAACAAATGCTGGTGTGGCAGGCCATGCAGTAGCTGGATCAACCCCTGCGGCCTCGATGACCAATCCGGTCGTTGACCCAACGGCAATAAACCAGCCCCCTCCACCAATAGCCTCAACGACGACAGCAAGGAGGACAGGTGGCAATGGAGTATAGGTACAAATCAACGAGGAACTGGCGAACCGGATCCCCGCGCTGAAAGGAATCAATTACCACCTACTCCAACAACTCATCTTCACGATGGAGGCTATTTGCAATGCAAGCACACATATAGTGCTGCTTGTCGAGAGAAATTCCCAACTTTCGAGCAAACCCAAACTTTATCCAGCTCCACAAGATCCTTTCGATCCTGCAAACTCAAAGGGACCGACGGTTCGGATGTGGCTGACGAGTTTGGAGGTGAACTACACCGCTGCTGGGGTCAACAACGATCAAAAAACAATTGACCTCACTGCCACACTTTTGCGCGGCACGGCGCTAAGTTGGTGGCCTTATCAAAAGACCCTCTAACAACACTAGGAGACTAGTGGAGCATCATCAACGGACAATGGCGCCCGTCTCATATTGCCAACCACAGGCATTCTACCCTTACAGCAGATCAACCCACGGTGGAGAGACGCGTTGATGCCACCAATCGACTTGAATGAAGTCTTGCATGCGATGCTCGCATGCTTTAGACGGCTGAACAAGAAGTTTGACACACGGCAAAAACTCCAACGTCTCCGTCAGCAATCCAGTGTGCCAGAGTACACGCCAAGATTCCACGAGATCATCACCAGAGCGTACATTGCCCCTGACGGACTCTGCTTTCACTACAACAAAGGCCTCAAGCGAGAAATTCGGCGAGCAATCGCTATTCTTGGCATCCAAAAGAACTTGCTGGGGATAATCATAGCTCTTCCAGGGCAGCTTGTTGCTTTCGCCTTGCTCAAGTGTAGAGCTTGGCAGATGTGCGATCCATCCACTCCCGTTGATCAGCTGTATATTTGCAGATTGACGTGGCTGTAACTTTTGAAATTGCCGATGTGCTTTCCTCACATGATGGGCAAAAGCAAGCTTGGTCTCGGCCAAGTGCTTCTGCCTAACATTGGCAGTGCATCATGTCTAGGGTTGTTGGACAAGCCAAAGACTTTGCTTGCGGACCTGCATGTTGTGGCTGATGCTCCACTACGTTATCAAGGATTACATTGACCACCTTTGCTTGCTTCTGCACACCTCCAAGAACAGATGCAACTGGTGGCATCGCTTGAGAGATGGCAAGCTCCAGCAGTGAAGGACTTTTGACTTCCACCGATGGTGGTGGCGCTTGTGTTTCCTGCACAAGCTTGCCCCAATGTAAGTGGTTGTACACATGCTGAAGCCACGTATCTTGTGAGTGAAGCTCAACTATGCGAGCGTTTGCATTCGCACGCATCCGTCACTCCTGTTGGCAAAGGAGCTCATGGATGCCAGTCTGGTACGAAGTCACCGTGCTTCCCCTTGTGAAATATCTTCCTCCTTTTGCCACTTCAGGGACAGTCTCGACTAGTCCTGGTCCACGTGTCATCAAAGAACCTGATGGTAGTGCTTGAAACTGCTGCACTGTGTCAGTGCACATAGATGCTTGTGATAGCACCTGTGCTAGCATGACCGTTGGTAGCATTACCAATGCTACTCTTGCTTGTGGCGGTTACAGAGTTGTTGCTGGCTGTTGCACTAATGAGAGGTGGAGTTTCTCCTGCATCTCCTCNCAAAGAACCTGATGGTAGTGCTTGAAACTGCTGCACTGTGTCAGTGCACATAGATGCTTGTGATAGCACCTGTGCTAGCATGACCGTTGGTAGCATTACCAATGCTACTCTTGCTTGTGGCGGCTACAGAGTTGTTGCTGGCTGTTGCACTAATGAGAGGTGGAGTTTCTCCTGCATCTCCTCCATCTAGTACAGCTGGTGTTGAATCTCTAACATCCAGGCTTCATTCTGCTGCCACTTTCCCTTCCAAAGGAGAACTAAACTATGGAACAACTGCAATTGCAAACCCTTCTTTGCACGTTCATCTACTTGACGTGTGGTAATAGCTTGAAGCGTATGGAACGCTTCTTCCGCCAAACTCCTGAGCTCTTCAGCTCCTAGCGTTTGTTCTGCCACATGGAAGTTGTCTTCCAAGCTCATGGGCAGACTTGGTGGCACGGATGGACGATGAGAGTGTGCACCATCGGCACCCCTGTTCTCCATCTCCATCGTGCTCTCCTCTTCATGGATTTGTGAAGGTAGACCATCGCCTTGGACGTCTGCGCTGCACCTCGCGGAAGGAGGAACCTGATGTCTTTGACATAGGCTGGAGCACTTTATCTCCATAGGATTCTCCAGAAGTGGTGGGACCGCTCTTCAAGTAGGTACGTGTCCTTCTTAGGCCGCAAAAGCATGCAGCACAAGTGCTTGGAGCACATGCCGAGCTTGTGCCATGGGTGGCACAATCTGGGCAGGTTGTGGCCACTCAGCCACAAACATCAGTAGCACGCCTCCTTGAGGTGTTGCAGATGGTTGCACCAGTGGAGATAGGGCTCCTTGTATGAGTGGAGGATGGCTTGCTCAAGGAAAATGTGCAGATGGTGCATGTGAACCCTGTTGCCACTACATCTGCTGCTGTTAGTGCTATTGGTTTTGAAGCTGTTGTTGTTGAAGCTGTTGTTGTTGAGCCAACACCAGCTGCTACTGAAGTTGTGTGATTTGGGCTGCTTGAGTCGCATGTGACTTTTGTAGCTTGTGTGTCTGCGATGCTTGAGCAGCATGAGTCAGCTGCTCCTATTGACGAAGGAGCTCTTGAGACAAAATCTGCTGCCTCGATGCCTCCACCTCATGCGCCACCACGTGAAGTGCCGCTGCTTCTTGTTGCTCCATTCGTTGTGCCTCCTTGGCGAAGTGTTGTGCCTTTGCCGCTTGGCGTTGTGCGTCGTCTGGGACATGGCGCCCTTCCTCTTTGCCCATGTGTAACCTGCACAAAACTGATTGTGTAGGAGAAGCTATCCAAGCATTCTCCTCTTCCATGATCTTCATGCTTGTAGCGTAGGTGGAAGACCGGCCACGTGCCTCTCCGAAGTGGCGTCAACTCCACCTCTTGCTGAGCGCTTCTACAAGGATGGTGGAGAACATCTCCACCACCAACGTAGTTTGCTACTGCTGCTGCGCTTGCTGAGAGCACCACCTACTGCTTTGATACCATGTTGGTTTTTGTGAGCTTGTAGCAGCAAAGCCACCACGTTCTCTGATGCAGCAAGGGAGTCTCCTGCTGCCATAGGATCTTTTGTCTCCAGCAAGCATGCCTTGTACACTTGGTTGAGAAACTAGCGAAAGCAAGATTTGTGGAGTTGAATCTTGTCAAAATTACAAGTATTGTACGAGGAATAAGAGCTATGAAAGTAGCTCAGCAGTGCGAACTAACATAAATCCTAGCCTTAAACTAGGGCGCAACGCCTTACTAGGCCGTCAAGGCCGTCAGAGTAAGGTTCTCGGCACAGCCAGTGTCGCAATAGTGAAAGGCCTTCAGGATGTCAGGGCGTCCTCTTCCCAGGATGGTAGGCCTTGCCAGGCTTACAGGGGTCTTGGAGGGATTGACCTCCTCCCAGGCTGGCAGAGCTCGCCAGGCTTATAGGGATCCTGGGAGGATTACAAGCATCGTCCTCCACCCAGGCTGGCATGCAAGTGCCAAGCTTACAAGGGTCTTGGAGGGAACAAAAACAGCATCTTAGGTGAAGGTGCTCTGATGCTAAGGCATGGAGCCTTGCACATGGTCTGGAGACAGACCTAGTAGGGATTGCACTGGAGATAGTGATATTGGAGATGATACTGGCGATTCTGGGATACTGAGAAGTGGCAGGACCTTCGCCTTATATACTTGAAGTCCTGGCAAGTTGACCCCTTGAATGAGAAGCTTCCATTAGGTTGTTCAGGTCTGCTGCCACCTCTGATTTACTCTGGAGAAGCTTCCATCTAATGGAAGCTTCATTCAGTTCTGTGCTCTTACTGACACCTGTGCCGCTCCAGGGGGAAGCTTCCTCCTATAGGAAGCTTCATTAGGTCTTTAGGTGAAACTTCGCCTGAAGGTTACTTGTTCATCAGGCCTTCCTATGATGATCGTTGATCTTGCCATGCTACGGCATCAGGCCCGTTGATCAAGATCCACCTAAACCTCACACCAGTTCGACCCATGAAGATCCAAGGGCTTGGGTTTTCTGCATGATTGAGGTGATGCCGTGCAGGCCTCTTGTTCAGGGTGCATACTGCCTGTCCTGTCATCACAAGCCCCTCTTACCTGAGTGCCTGTGCAACACTATGCAGGTATGTGCTGCCAGAAGCATGCGCTCTGCATGCACATGCTTGTCCAAAGCACCTTTCACACCCTTTAAGGCTGCTATCCAGAGAAAATCTGGAAATTCTCCATCAAGATTTTCAACCGAGCCGCACCCGGTAGATTCACAAAAAAAAACGTAAAATCCTCTGGGAGCCTCTGATTGGAGTGTCGTCTGCGCCATGCGGAAGCAATAAATCAACACAGTTATCGCTCAATCCAAAACTTCTAGCAATGGCCATATGCGATTACTAAATTCTCTTCCACTTTAGCCAAGCACCAACCAGAGTGACAAGGAGCAACCTCACTACAATAGTTGGAGGCTCTTGTGTACCTGGTAATCAGCTACACATCTTTGAAACAAAATTCAGAGTATTCTTTCTGGAACCAGTAGGAAAACAAAAATGAACATGTGGGAGTAGTATGCCAGTGAGTGTGAAACAAATGTAGTTGTATCACGCTTTGAAACTATGGTCAAATTAAACCAATGGAAATCTGCACAGTCTTTCTCATTTCATGTCTGATGATTTTGCCTTTGGTTGCTGGATTAAACTCTTGGCAACGTCGACCGAGGTTGGAAATTCATGTAAGCTGGTATGGATAATGGGCGAAACAAGGTTGAGACACATCTATTCTCTGACAAGCAGTAGATGTTAGGGTAAGTTTATGCCAAGTGCCGATTTCGACCCCCCGCTTGACTCCGACTCCCTCGCTATGGGATTTGTACCTAGAGACTATTGTACCGTCTCCTAGCGGATATGCCTATCATGGAAGCGCGATGCCATCAGATGTATTTGTGATTGGGGGTTAACATACATGATGTTTACCGACAATATGAATCATGGTAGAACGTGAATGAAAACCAACGGATGGGGACATCGATTTTTCTAGTGGAGGACTAATTGATGCCTTGAACGTGTGCTGGTGAACCACAAACCCACCACACAGTCAACAGGTGAATAAAAAGCAAGAAGCAACTAAGATTGACGAGTGTCGGCGTGACTGGCATTCGCCACACGATTTTCTGGGTAGTGTTCGTCTTCATATGACACGTGAAAATGTGTCCACTAGAAGTTTTGGGTAAAATACAAACGGAACACAAAGGTCACCATCAATGAGCATCATTGTCTACCCGGTCGCTAGAATAGTACATGTAAGACTTGTTTTCAATGATAGCAGGTCGTCGTATACATGTGGCTTGAAAACAGGCATAAACTGGACATAAGCATAGAGCTCCCACACTGCAAGCACACTAGCCATCAAAACAGTGTTTCGTACCGGACGTACACGAGTTCCTAATCCTTCAAAGAGGGAATTTCTGCTATCACACAAATAGCCAATCGCGTCGGAGACCGCAATATTCAAGGGAAAACCAGCCAACTACCCCTACCCTCGATGAATCTTCCCAAATCTTCTGACAGCTTTGACCACTCTTGCGAATCCATGACAAAAGTATCACGACCTTCCGGTCAACTTCTCGATGCACCCGAGACGAATCAGGATTTATTAAGATGCATCTCGCATCTTCGCCGTCGATTCTTGAAGAGCCCGACTTCTCGGCGGAACTTCTGGAATCACTCATGACGAGACTCCGCACGCGTCGCTGGACAATCGACCCATCGACCCTGATTATGCCTCATTCGTAACTCGACACTTGTATGTATATGTTACATCATTTTGATACTTGTCATTGAACTACACTTACTGCTAACTAGAAATTGCTGCCTTGTCATCTGGAGGACTACCTTGCACACGCTGTCAGTGCATCTCGCACGTCAAGAATTTGCAGACTTTGCGACTGCGACGTAAGGCGAGTGAGCACAACCAACGACCAGGAGTGGGTCATCGGTGACAATTTTGATGATGGAGGAGGAGAACGTGCTGATGCATGCGAATCCAGAAGCGACAACAAATGCTGACGTGGCAGGCCATGCGGTAGCTGGATCAACCCCTACGACCTCAATGGCCAATCCGGGCGTTGACCCAATGGCAATAAACCAGCCCCCTCCACCACTAGCCTCAACGACGACGGAAAGGATGACAGGTGGCAATGGACGATAGCTATGGATCAACGAGGAACTGGCAAACCGGATCACCGCACTGAAAGGAATCAATTACCACCTACTCCAACAACTCGTCGTCGCGATGGAGGCTATTCGCAATGCAAACACACATAAAGCACTGCTTGTCGAGAGAAATTCCCAACTCTCAAGCGAACCCAAAGTCTATCCGGCTCCACAAGATCCTTTCAATCTTGCAAACTCAAAGGGACCAACGGTCCGGATGTGGCTGACGAGTTTGGAGGTTTATTGCACTGCTGCTGGGGTCAACGATGATCAGAAGAAAATTAACCTCACAGCCACACTTTTGCGTGGCACGACGCTAAGTTGGTGGTCCCATCTAAAGACCATCTAACAACACTAGGAGACTAGTGGAGCATCATCAACAGCCAATGGCGCCCGTCTCATATTGCCAACCACAGGCGTTCTGCCTTTAGAGCAGATCAACCCACTGTGGGAAGACGCGTTGACGCCACCAATCGACTTGAACGAAGTCTCGCACGCGATGCTCGCATGCTTTAGACGGCTGAATGAGAAGTCTAACGCGCGACACAAACTCCAACGTCTCCATCAGTAATCCAATGTGCCAGAGTACACACCGAGATTCCACGAGATAGCACCAGAGCGCACATTGCCCCTGACGGACTCTATTTTCACTACAACAAAGGCCCCAGGCGAGACATTCGGCGAGCAATTGCTATTCTTGGCATCCAAAACAACTTGCCAGGGATAATCACAGCAGTAGAAAGGATCGACAGCGCCAACTACAATGCTCGGATCCAGGAATCCTATGGCTGGCAACCACCCAACCACAATTACCGTGGGAACAAAAAAAACTTGACGGCGGACTCCTCGACTTCGATGGAAGTGGACTCCATCAAACGAAGAGATAGGCAAACGTGCTACAACTGTGGAAAAGTTGGGCATATTGCTTGCAACTGCCGGAGTAGGAAGCAAGCCAAAAAGGGGGGAAATCGTAGAAAAATGAGTGGGGAAATGGCAAAGGAGAAGAGTAAAAGGTGCAACTCTTGTCCGTAAGGAGAAATCTGTGCCGAACGATCGTGTGTCTGAATGGCCCACATCGTCGCAGAGGGTGTCTGAGATCGCAAAGTTTGACAAGGGATATGAGGACAAATAGCCGACAATGCTGCTAATAGTTCATCCTTGAGGATGCAAAAATCGCACAATAGTATCAGCACTATTGGATAGGGGAGCTTCGCATAGCTTTGTAGGTAACGGCATGGTTCAAAAACCGGGTCCGCGGATCAAACCAGATATGCTTGAAGAGAAAACCGTCAATGGAAGATCGCGGATACGGAGACTTCAAGAACCACTATGACTAAAAGTGGGAGATCTACAAGATGTACCGTTCTGTAGGTCTTGACCGATGAGCGGTCAAAAATTTGTCCTCAGATGAGATAATCTGTACCGGCACACTAGAAAAACAGCAACATCTACGCTGAGATAGGCGGTGCCAAACAACTTTTGCATGCTGGACGGAAGCCGACAGTGGAAGCAATAGAGGTCGAAGCAACAGAGGAAGCCGCAGTAGCTGAAAAGCAGCAACCTGCTTAACGATACCGCTTGACGTGGCCAAGCAATGCATACAACAAGGAGCTCGTGAGTGGCTCATACATCTTGAGCCAATGGCGAAACACGAGTGGCAACAGCCGAAACATCATCACCCTCATCCACATAAACACAGTTTGCGATGGTACCTGAAAAGTTCACACCACTCATCCAGAAGTTTGCAAACGACTTCCTCGACAAACTCCTAATAACCTTACTTCCATGACAAGAGGTCGACCATGGCACCTAACTAAACCAGGCGGCAGACCAACAGTTCGATGGGCCTATTAAATGAGCGACCATGAACTGACCAAGCTGCATAAGCAACTCGACGAGATGCTCCATCAGGGGTTCACCCGCCCATCCACGTCACCATACGCCGCACCAGTAATGTTTGAAGAAAAGAAAATTGGTGATATGCTGATGTGTGTGGACTCCCGGGCACTGAACGACGCTACCATCAAGAACCGCTACTCTCTTCCTCGAGCTGATGAACTTTTTGACCAACTCTGTCGGGCTCAAAACTTTAGCAAAATCGCCTTACGTAGTGGATATCACAAGACACGCGTGGCACACGCCGACATCGAGAAGAACTTGCTACGGGCATTCCGAGTTCACGGATATGCCGTTTAGATTGGCAAATGCCCCGGCAATATTCATGGCGACAATAAAACGGCATTTTTCGACTATACCTCGACGACTTTGTCGTGGTGTACCTTGATGACATTCTTGTATACGGCCGCACCCCGGAGGAGCACGATGGACATCTCTGGAAAGTCCTTGATGTTTTACAAATAGAGAAAGATTCCAGAAAACTCTTGAAATGCGGCTTCAGTTGTCGTTCGATCCAGTTTTTGGGTCACGTCACTGACAGTGGACGGATCATCATGGATCCAGAAAAAAGTGACAGCAGTCGCTGATTGGCCAACAGCGACCAACATTTGATTAATACCGTACTGTCACCCATATTCTTTCAAAATAATTATTTCATTGCGCCCAACGATTCGTGAAAAACTGGTGCCGGGTTTGGGCGAATTCCTTATGAAATTATGAGCTGACTTTGACTTTTCGCCCGGCCTTTGTAGTAAAGAAAAAGATGTCTCGTCAGCTCACCTTTCGGATTCGTTGACATGCGCACACACAGGAGGCAGCTGAGTCTCAGCCTATTCAATCGATGAGTCTATCTGCACGAAAACCGTTGGATTTTGGGCTCGAAGTATGGAACTGTGAGGTTCGGAGAGCGGATCCGTGGTATCGCACAACGTCAAGCCATATGGGTGGGCAAATGTAACACTTTGTCATTTCCCAATGGAGGTAGTTGGACGAACCCTTGATTAACTCAAAATGGGTCAATTTTGGGAGACTATGGGTGTCACTTAATTCAAAACTGAAAAATGAACGAATATGGGCGATAGTGTTAGTTTTTGCTCTCATTGTGCTCTGTTGTGTCCTCCCGGCTTGTGTACATCGGCGTGCAGATGACTGACGGTGAGACTCGACGCTGATGGAGTGTCGTCCGGTGGAGCCGACGCACGCTGAGGTCTTCTCACAGTTTGCTGGAGCCTCCTCTCTCCGGCGACGTGTTCAGCTCCATCGGCAGGCTTCCTCAGCGGCCGCGCTGCCGGCGGTCACGGCCACCGCAGTTGCTGTCTGCATGCGCCCAGCGCGTCCTATCACGTCTGCATCGTCATGCGCTGCCTAGGGTCCTTGTTGCATGTTGCATGGCCCTGTTCGGCATCATAAACCATTGTAGGCACTGCTTGGGTTCAGGCCGCCATAATTCCTCGCTACTATTTTTCTAGCTGATTCTGACCGCACGGCTGCGTTCGCAGTGTCGGTATTATGGTATGGTCCAGTTTTCAGGCAAAACGGACGACGCCCGGGTTTTGGGTTGTCAGCCGTCTGGCGGGCCTCACCGAGAAAACTGCCAGCCTGAAAATAGGTAATTTCTGATTGGCTGGTGAACTGAGTAACAAGCTCTACAGAGCTGGGGGGGAGGCTAGTTCTTGGAGGAGTCTCCCATTGTGTCTCCTTGTTCATTCCTAGTCAGTATTTTCCAGTTTTCAGCTGCTTTCCGGCGCTAACACTGGCGTGCGCACTTCTGAGTAACAAACCCAGAGCTTCCAGACTTAGACTCTAGAGCAGCAGACTGAGGGGGCAGCAGACTTAAGCAACGAGCGTGGAAGCCCGCACGCTGCATCAACAACGCATGCTGGCCCAACCTGCCGCTTAGATTTCCAGCTTGGTATCAGAGCCAGAGCATAGCAGCAGCAGTAAAAGACTGTCGTACAGGTGCCAGACAACGCAGGCGGATCTCCATACGCGCCAGTGCAGGGGAAATACTGCCGGATTTTTTCCGGCAGCATTGATGCCTGGTGGCGGCGTCAGAATTTTTCCCAAGACCACTGGGCCAGGGGAAATGCTGCCAGATTTTTCCGGCAGCACTGATCCCCACGTTGGACGCGAGGAGGTGAGCGGCCGGCCACGTCAGGCGCTTGCTGGTGACGACGCACGCGGCGACGTCCTCCAGGTGTGACTGACAGCAGCAACTAGCAGCAGCAGCAGCTTGCAGCAGCAGCAGCAACAGCTCCTTTTAGCAGCAGCAGCAAGCAAGCAGCAGCAGCAAGTAGCAGCTGCAGCAGCGTGCAGCAGCAGCAGCGTGCAGCAGCAGCAGCAGCCGCAACAGCGACCCTCAGCAGCAGCAGCAGTTGCCCGCAGTGGCTGCTGCTACCCGTAGTGGCTGCTGCTACTCGCAGCGCGCAGCGAGTAGTAGCTCGCTGCTGCCAGCGAGCAGCAGCCCGTTGCTCACTGCCAGTGAGCAGCAGCCCGCTACTCGCTGCCAGCGGGCAGCAGCTGGCTGCTCGCTGCCAGCGAGCAGCAGCCCGCTGCTCGCTGTCAGCGAGCAGTAGCTCGCTGCTCGTTGCAAGCGAGCAGCTGCCCGCTGGGACACAGAAAACCAGAGAAAAAAAACGGGAAAAGAAAAAGATCCCCCAATCCCGTAGCGTGTAGAAGCAGCCCGCAGTAGCAGCGAGCTGCAGGTGTAGCACGTAACAGCTGCAGCAACGTGTAGCAGCATGCAGTAGCGTGCAAGAGTAGCAGTAGCAGCAGTAGCAGCAGCAGCGTGCAGCAACGTACAGCAGCGTGCAGCAGCAGCAGAAGCGGCAGCAGCACCGACAGCAGTAATAGCAGCAGCAGCGGCAGCAGCACCAGCAGCAGCAACTTCAGCAGTTGTAGGAGCAGCAGCACTAGCAGCAGCGGTAGCAACTGCAGTGGCTGCAGCGGCAACAGCTGCTGACGTTAGCACCTCTCTGCTGACGTCACTGCTGACGTCACTACTGACGTCACTGCTAACATCATCAACAAAAAAACAAGAAACCAAAAGGGGGACAATAGCAGCACTGACACTTAGTAGTCTTTGCTGACGCCAGCTATCCGCAGCTGACTTCATTGCTGACATCAGTAGCATAAACAAAAAAAAGGGACACACCCATGGATGATAGTCCTGGTCAGGAGGGGTCCTCCTATGCTGGAGGGACCCCTACCTCCCCTTTCTTGTAGCGCCTGCAACAACAGCAGCACCAGCCGCACCAGTAGCAGCCGTCGCCACAACAGTAGCAGCAATAGTAGCAGTAGCTACAGCAACAACAACTACAGCAGCAGCAGCCGCAGCAGTAGCAGCAACAGCAGCGGCAGCAGCAGTAGTAGCAACAGCCGCTACAGTAGCAGCAGTCACTGCAGCAGCAGCAGCGGTAGCAGCAGCAGCAACAGTGGCAGTAGTAGCAACAGCAGCAGCAGTAGCAGCAATTGCAGCAGCAAGAGCAATTACAACAGCAGCAGCAACATGACCAGCAGCACCAACAGCAGCCGCAGCAGCTACCGTTGCCACAGTAGCAGCAGCAATAGTAGCCCACTGGTATCGTTGGCGGCAATCCTGACCCCCTCGTTGCTCTTCAGCAGCAGCTCGCCGCCTTGACGAAGCAGCTTGTAACGCTCGAGCCAGTAGTCTCCCAGTCTCCCACCAGTGTGCCACCGTCGTTCGTCCCTCCAGGGCACGCCAGTCCAGCCGTGTCTGCTGCCACATACTACCTGGCACAGCAGCAGACTCAGCGCCAGCGGCAGACAGTGACCTCCGTCCTTGGCCCCACTCTGGGTGCCGGCCGCAGGCAGAAGGACTTTTGAGACGCCGCCGCCGCCGCTTCAGGCCGGCGAGCAGTTCCGGAGCTGGGAGCTCAGCTTCCGGATGTGGGCACAAGGGGAGGGGCTGTGGGCATACTACACCCTCCCTTGCGACCCCACCCAGGCCGACCAGCTGTATGACGCTGGTCGCACTGTTCGGGCCCTTGTCCCAGTCGCCCCTCCGGCTTCCCGAATGGCCCTATAGCCTTTCCTCGGCGACTTCATCGCTGGTGACACTCCAGACCCTACAGCCGCCTGGCACTTCCTCACCAGGCCCCATCGCCTGTCCAGCGACGCCGAGCTCAGCCGTTTGCTCCAGGAGTTCAACTCCCAACACATGGAAGAGACCGAGACAGTCACTGCCTACTGGCAGCGGGCAGAGGACATCCTTCGTCGTCTCGGCACATCTGCTCTACCTCCTCTATCCACGCTTCTCACCATCAAGCGCGGCGCCAACAGCGCGTACACAGACGTCTTCGTCCATTACCCCCAGGATGTCCTCTCCACCATGGCGGCCTAGGGCACCCTCATGCCCTGGGCGTACAAGCTTTTCCTCCGCATTGAGGAAGCTCGCCAGGAGTCCCAGCTCCATCGCATGGAGGCTCTTGCATCCCCTACCATTGCCTCCCCTGCCGTTGCCTCTGTGGCCGTTGCCTCCCCCACCGCAGCTACCTCCTCGTCTTCGGGAAAGGAGAAGAAGCGTCGGAACAAGACAGGCAAGGGTTCGTTGAAGCAGCAGCACCAGCAGTCGTCGACCGGGTCCGGCGGTGGTGGCTCGGTCTGCCACAACTGTGTCCAGCCCAGGCATGGGTGGTACACATGCCCTTTCCCAACGGACGAGGCGCTCGTCATCGCCACCCTCCGTCGCCAGCGGGAGCACCATCTCGCCTCTGCCGCCGTCGCTACTGCTGGCCTTGACACTCCGACCTCGTCCAGTAGCTCTGCCACTCCGACAGCTCCGCCGATCCTGCAGACACCCGCGCCGCCGTAGTACTACTCACAGCCATCGGCGCTTCCGCTTCCTTCGCCGGCTCCATCCTCCTCCTACTCGGGCTCCGACGTTGTCACTCCGCACTTCGCCTACACTCCCGGGCCGTCCTCCCGTGAGCGTCAGCGAGAGCAGTACATCGCGCTCTAGCTTGGCCTGCCTCGCCCTCCTCCCCAGAGAAGTGCGAGTTGCGTCACCTCCTGCCCTCCTGCCCAGCCCTGCATGACTGAGACTGAGCTACGTTCCTACCCCGTTTCTTCATCTTTCTTGTCGTCTCCCGTAGTATCCTCCATTCCCCTCCTTGACGACATTGCGTGGCTTGACGATTGGCAGTCTCATTTTGCGCCCCCTTCCATCGCGTCCGCATCCCTTGCTTGCTGCCATGTGAGCGTTAGGGATCTGGCAACCCCTGTCCAGGACCCTGCTGCGACCTGGATCATCGACTCCGGGGCCACGCATCACATGACGGCCTCTCTCGAGGCCTTCAGTATGCTCGGTCCTGTAGGCGATGTCTCCGGTGTCCGGACAGGCTCCGGACAAGTGTTGCCGGTTCGTGGTGTTGGCGTCGTTCGTTGTCGTGGTCCTGCCGGTGACGTCTTTCTGACCGATGTCCTCTTTGTCCCTGGTCTCGAGCTCAGCCTCCTGTCGGTGACTGCCCTTGACCGCATGAGCATGGACGTTGTACACTCGCGTGATGTTGGCACTGTGTTATTGCGTCCGTCTGGTCTTGTCGTATTGCACGCCACCGCCTGTGGCAACCTGTGGCATGTTCCTCGCCTCTCTTCTACCTCTCTTGTCTCTTCCCCGTCGGCCACCATAGGCCATGTGTTTGTCACAAGTATGCTTTCTCCTTAGCACACCCGCCTCTTGCATCGCCGCCTTTGCCACGTCCACTCCGCCGCCCTAGAGAGCATGCTTCGCACCCAGCCGGCCAAGAGCCTTGACCTGGAGACTTTCCCCCTCCCGTGCCCCACTGAGTGCATTGATTGCGCTCAGGGGAAGATGCACCGGTCCACGTACCCCTTGTCTTCCTCCCGTGTGTCCCCCCCTCTTGACCTTGTCCACTCTGACGTCATGGGCCCTCTCCCCACTGCGTCCGTCGGTGAGAGGGGCCGCTATGTCCTCACCATTACGGATGACTGTTCTCTCTACCGTTGGGTCTTCTGCCTCCGGCATAAGAGCGATGCCGCTCGCGCCATTCAGGACTGGCTTGTCCTCGCGGAGCGCGAGTGTGGCCGCCCTCTTCGCCGCTTTCGCTCCGATCGTGACGGGGAGTACATGGGTGAGGCCACGACCTTTTTCGCCTTCCGCGGGATCCACCATGAGACGTCTGCGCCCTACACACCCGTCCAGAACGGCGTCTCCGAGCGGTGGAACCGTACCATGGTTGACGCTGTCCGCACCATGCGGGTCGAGTCCGGTCTTTCCGATGGCTTCTGTTTTGAAGCCATGGCCTACATGACCTGAGTCTGGAACCGGATTCCCCACAGTCCCCTTCACCACCAGTCCTCGCCCTACCAGCACTGGTGCGGTCGGCGCGCTGATCTCCACCCAGCTCGCGTTTGGAGCTGCGTAGCCATTGTGTGGCTACCCGCCCCACAGCAAGGTGGCAAGCTGGCCCCCCGCGGACGCCCTTGTACCTTCCTGGGCGTGTCTCGTCAGTCCAAGGCCTGGCGCTTCTCGGACCCGTCCCGGCACTACATCGTCGAGTCGCGCGATGCCCTCTTCTTCGAGGAGCTCTTTTCCCGCGACCTCATTCACTCCGGCTCGTCCGTGTCCCTTCCGTCACGTGGGGGACTGGTCAGTCCATCCTCCGTCCTGCCGCTTCCGGGTGATACAACACTCCATCCCTCTGAGCCAGCAACCCCAGTTGCGTCTGCTGGCCCACCGGGGCCAGCAGTCCCCGCCGCGTCCGCTGGCCCCTCCGGACCAGCAGTCTCGGTCGCGCCCGCTAGCCCCTCTGGACTAGTAGCCTCGGTAGTGTCCGCTGGCCCCTCGAGGCCAGCAGTCCCCGCCGCGTCCGCTGGCCCCTCCGGACCAGGAGTCCCGGTCGCGCCCGCTGGCCCCTCCTGACCAGCAGCCCCGGTAGTGTCCGCTGGCCCTTTCGAGCCAGCAGCCCCAGTTGCATCCGCTGGCCCCTCGGGGCCAGTAGTCCCCGCCGCGTCCACTCGCCCTTCTGGCCCAGTAGTCCCGGTCGCGTCCGCTGGCCCCTCCGTGCCAGTAGTCCGAGTTGCCTCCGTTGGCCCCTCCGGGCCAGAAGCGCCTGTTGCGTCCGCTGGCTCCTCCGGGCCAGTAGCCCCGTCCGCCTCCATTGGCCCGTCGAACTTAGTGCCATCTCCTGCCCGATCGCGCTACACACGTGGCCCAGGCGACAGCCTCCGACCTCGGCCGAAATTGAGCGCACAGACCGTCGCACCGCTTCCTCTGGCGCCTCGACCCCCTATGGCTCCACGTGTCTCCTCCACTCCCACTGTCGTGAGTGGGGACCCTGGCACTAAGGCTCTCGGCCTCACCACCTCGGCCATCATTTCCGACCTTCACCCGGGCTCTACACTGGGCTACGCCATGCTTCATCACGAGCATCGGCATTCTGTCATAGCTGCACTCGCCCGCATCCCACCTGGAGCTCGTGATGCACACTCCCTCTCAGTCCGGTCCACAACACGCCCGGAGGACCCAGCCACCCTATGCCAGGCTCGTGCCTCTCCTGAGGCCGCACATTGGGATGCTGCCTGCGCCGAGGAGCTCGGTGCTATCCGGTAGCACCACGTGTATGACCTCGTCGACCTCCCTCCAGGTCGGAAGGCCATTGGCGCCAAGTGGGTCTTGCGGCGCAAGTGGAAGCCTGACGGGTCCTTGGACAAGTACAAGGCCTGCCTCACAGCAAAGGGGTTTGCTCAGGTCCTTGGGGCCGACTACGACCAGATCTTCGCCTCTGTCGGTCGATTCTCCACTAGCCGGGCGCTCTTCAGCATGGTTGCCCAGCATGGATGGGAGCTGCATCAGATGGACGTGAGCAACGCGTTCCTCCATGGCTCACTGAAGAGTGATGAGCTCTACATGGTGCAGTCCCCAGGCTACGACGATGGTACTGGGAGAGTCTGGCGGCTGTGGAAGGCCCTCTATGGCCTGAAGCAGTCGCCTCGGTACTGGAACCAAGAGATCAGCAGCAAACTTCTCTGCGGTGGCCTCTCGTGCAGCACCGCTGACCCCGCGCTGTTTCTTAGCCCGTGAAGTCAGACCTTTGCCGCAGTTCTCGTATACGTTGACGATCTCCTCATCGCGTTGCCAAACACGACCACCATCCAGCGTGTCAAGGACTTGTTGCACGCCGCCTACCAGATGAAGGATCTCGGGTCTGCCCGAGTCTTCCTTGGCATGGAGCTCGAGCACGATCGCTCCCGGGGCATCCTACACGTCCACCAGGCTGCCTATGTGCAGACCTTGTCCGCTGGCTTCACCGAGGACCTGCCCCTCGTGTCCAGCGCATCTTCACCCATGTCACCCGATGGCCAGGTGAAGCTGAAGAGTCTTGACCCAGCTGTTGTGGGGGAGCTAGTTGATGTGACCACGTATCTGCGGATCATCCGGTCACTGATGTTCCTGGCAATGACAACGCGTCCAGACATCGCGTTCGCCGTCAACCTCCTAACCTAGTTTTCTCAGGAGCCGCGTCACCTCCACTACGAGGCCGCGATCCGAGTGCTGCGCTATGTTGTCTCGACCCCTCGGCGAGGTCTCATGTTCAGCCGCCAGCCGTCCGTCATCGCAGTGTGCTACACCGACAGTGACTGGGCCAGCAGTCCAGACGGTAAGAGTCGCATGGGCTGGATCTTCCTGATCGGCGGCACAGCTGTGTCCTAGCGTAGTGGTAAGCAAGGGTGCATTCCTCGCAGCATTGCTGAGGTTGAGTACGTGGCACTTGGCTCAGGCGCGTGTGAGAGTGTGTGGTTGCGTCGTTTGTTGTCCGAGTTGTGTCAGTCTGTCGCATCCATCACCTTGCATTGTGACAATGAGAGTGCCATGGCCATTGCCAACAATGACGGTGTGCATCATACTCGCACAAAGCACATCAATGTTGAGTATCACTATGTGCGTTTGTTGTTGCATGACGGCAGCATCAGCATCGTGTGGGTTGAGACAACACGGCAGTAGGCTGACTTCCTGACCAAGGCACTGAAGCGGGACTCGTTCAAGAAGGTTGTGAGTTCACTAGGTGTGCGTCCGTGATTTGCTCTCTTGGTCTCTACCTGCGTCTCTGCGTGCCCTGGGGGAGTCTTGATGTTGACCGTGTCTCTGCCCGCCCATGAGCACTACGCCTGTGATTCATGGGGGAGTGTTGGTTTTTGCTCTCATTGTGCTTTGTTGTGTCCTCCCAGCTTGAGTACATCGACGTGCAGATGACTGACGGCGAGAATCGACGCTGATGGAGTGTCGTCCGGTGGAGCCGACGCACGCTGAGGTCTTCTCGCAGTTCGCTGGAGCCTCCTCTCTCCGGCGACATGTTCAGCTCCATCGGCAGGCCTCCTCAGCGGTCGCGCTGCCAGTGGTCACGGCCACCGCAATCGCTGTCTGCATGCGTCCAGCGCGTCCTATCGCGTCTGCATCGTCATGCGCTGCCTAGGGTCCTTGTTGCATGTTGCATGGCCCTGTTCGGCATCATAAACCGTCGTAGGCACTACTTGGGTTCAGGCCGCCATAACTCCTTGCTACTATTTTTCTAGCTGATTCTGACCGCACGGCTGCGATCGCAGCGTCGGTATTATGGTATGGTCCAGTTTTCAGGCAAAACGGACGACGCCCGGGTTTTGGGCTGTCGGCCGTCTGGCAGGCCTCACCGAGAAAACTGCCAGCCTGAAAATAGGTAATTTCTGATTGGCTGGTGAACTGAGTAATAAGCTCTACAGAGCTGGGGGGGAGGCTTGTTCTTGGAGGGGTCTCCCATTGTGTCTCATTGTTCATTCCTAATCAGTCTTTTCCAGTTTTCAGCTGCTTTCTGGCGCTAACACTGGCGCGCNATTCTGACCGCACGGCTGCGATCGCAGCGTCGGTATTATGGTATGGTCCAGTTTTCAGGCAAAACGGACGACGCCCGGGTTTTGGGCTGTCGGCCGTCTGGCAGGCCTCACCGAGAAAACTGCCAGCCTGAAAATAGGTAATTTCTGATTGGCTGGTGAACTGAGTAATAAGCTCTACAGAGCTGGGGGGGAGGCTTGTTCTTGGAGGGGTCTCCCATTGTGTCTCATTGTTCATTCCTAATCAGTATTTTCCAGTTTTCAGCTGCTTTCTGGCGCAAACACTACCGTGCGCACTTCTGGGTAACAAACCCAGAGCTTCCAGAGTTAGGCTCTAGAGCAGCAGACTGAGGGGGCAGCAGACTTAAGCAACGAGCGTGGAAGCCCGCACGCTGCATCAACAACGCATGCTGCCCTAACCTGCCGCTTAGATTTCCAGCTGATAGTATGGTACAAGTTCTCCTTGGTTTTTGCAATTACTACTGGCGATTCGTATAGGTCTACGTCCGAGTGTCAGTGCCTCTTTCCGATCTCACTCAAAAAGAAAACAAGTGGCGGTAGAGAGACGGCGAACAATAAGCTTTTAATGTTTTGCGAAACGCTCTGATCTCGGCGCCAATCGTACGATTAGACGATGCAACAATCGAACACGTCATGGCCAAAAATGCGTCAGGCCGAGCCATTGGCACAGTCCCTCTGTAAAACCACGACAACGGCGAGCAATTGGTCGCCAACGTGTCCAGAAAGCTGGGAGGACCGGAACTGAACTACACTATACACGAGTAAGAGATGTTGGCATTCGTGCACGCACCCAAGACGTGGCGATGCTAACTAGAGTGTCATTGATGCATCGTGCACACCGACCACCATGCCTCATACATTTTAAGGCCCCGATGGATGGAGTTACTTGAAAACGGGTTTGACTCAGATATCTAGTACGGGCCACGAAAGATCAACCCAGCGGATGCGCTCAGACACCAGCCAGATTCAATGACTGGCGTGGCAATGCTACAGCTACATTGATGTCCGTACCCCGAGCGGCTGTTCGCATGAGGCTACAACCTGCTTAGGGAATACAATAAGGCAAAATTCTGGTTCGACGCACCCTATTGGCGATGGCGCTTCACTCGCCAAGTAGTCGTTACCTCGAATGACAAAGGTCGCTGCATGCTACTCGAAGAGTGCCATGACACAAGACCAAGTGGACACTTTGGAGAGGAAACGACGGTGAAGAAGTTGGCAAAAAGCTACCGGTGGCACAAGATTCAATGCGACGTGGCAAACTTCTGTAGAACCTGCGACACATGTAAACGAGAAAAATCCCGTCGCACGTGGCCACCTGGAATCCTGCAACCACTCCCTTATTCGACGGAACCGTGGGCTGACACATCCATGGGCTTCGTCACAGGATTACCGCTCACACCCGAGGGATGTGACGCAATCCTCGTGGTCGTCGACAAGTTTTCCAAAATGTCCCCCCTTAGTCCAACGACCACTGTCATCGCCCAGGGAACATCGTGGCTGTTTCTAAACGACATCGTGCGGCTGCCCAGCATACCAAAAACCATCACAAGCGACAGAGACGGTCGATTCACCACCCGTCTTTGGCGTGAACCAATGAATCGCTGCGACTGCATAATTCAACTATCAACGGCTTTTTCATCCTCAAACCGACGGCCAAACCGAGCGAACAAATCAGACGCTCGAACTGCTCCCCCGAATACCATGCAAACCTCAAGGGACGATTTGGGCACAAAAAACTCCCGCCCGCTGAAGCCGCATACAATTCGGCAGTTTCCACCGCAACGGGTAAAACTCCGTTTGAAGTGGTGTAGGGCAAACTTCCGGCCAAACCAGCCGGAGTACAAAGTTACAGCAACATTCCCGCGGTCGACCTTCAAGAAGGAGACTTCAACACCATCTTGGAGGAAACACGACTTACCCATGCAAAGACACAAGCAGCGACGAAGCGAGCAGCTGACCGACATCGTAGCAACGACGTGTTCGATGTTGACGACAAAGTCCTCCATAGCTCGGCAAACATCAAACCCCACGGAGCTGAATATCCGAAGCTCATACCTTGATGGTTGGGACTGTTTGAGATCGAGCGCATGCAAATCCCCGCGGTTGCGCTACTCAACTTCTCTGACACTATGCAAGTTCATCCGGTGGTCCATGCCAGCAGACGCAAGCACTACCAAGACCCCGGAGAGAAATTTTCAGACATGGGTGTCCTTCCTCCGCCTCACGTTCAAGTGGACGAAGACACAGAATACGTCATTGAAGACATCCTGGGCCACTGACGACGAGGCAGAACGACAGAGTATTTCGTCAAGTGGCACAGCTACAATGCCGCGCACAGCAGCTGGGAACCCTGTGGCAACATGCGAGACGTCGATCACCTCATCGACGACTGTTTCTGCCGTCACCGGGCCACATGTGTAAACGCGTTGGGACGTCGCGGCTAAAAGGGGAGGAAGGGTTACGCACTAGACGTACACGAGTCCCTAGTCTTTCAAAAGGGCATTTCTGTTAGTACAAAAGCAGCCCATTGCGTCGCGAGACCGTGATATTCACTTTGGCGGTCAAGGGCAAAGCAGCGAACTGTCCCCACCCTTGTTGAATATTGTTGAATCCTCTAACAACTTGGGCCACTCTCGTAAATCCACAATAAAAGTATCACGACCTTTCGGTTAAATTCTCGAAGCACTGATACGAATATGGATTTATAAAGATGCATCCCGCATGTTAAAGGTCGACTCTCGAAGACCATTGACTTCTCGGCAGGCATTCTCAAATCCGACCACTTAGGACGCGATTCCACATGCTTCCCTCAACAATTGAACCAATGACCCCGACTATGCCTTATGTTGAACTCGAAGCTTGTATATATATGTTCGATCATTTCGAAACTTGTCATCGAAGTACACTTTCCGCTAATAGTAAATTTCTCAAGTGTCCCAAATTCTAAATCGTGTTTTTATTTTCAAATTATACCTTTTCAATGACTATGCTCTGTTCGGAACAACAAACAGGCACCTAAAATTGTTGCGATCTCGACTCGTCACCTTGCTTCTATGCCAGTCGCAAACCAAGCAGTTAGCATATACTTGCCCTAGAAGTTAAACTTCATAGCATGTTCACGTCCAGGTTTGGTCGCTTCACAAGGCGACAAAGCGAGATCGTGGCTGGTGCCAGATGCCACATGCGAGTGGGCCCCCAATCCGCAAGGAAAGCGCGTATGCTCGCTGCCTCAGCGATCCCTTACTGCAATTACTGTTGAGTCCAGTAGTCGCCATGACGGAGGGTGGGCGAGCAGATGCCAGAGTGGAGCATCGGCGCAGCACCTGGATAGTACAAGCGCCGCAGTAGGCGACTGGCAGCGGCAGGATTCGACACCGCTGGTACAGCTCAGCGGCTGAGCGGCTCCCTCGTCGTGCTTCTGAGACCCTAGGCCCCACCACCCGTCCCGCCAAGCCCCTCCCGCCACCCTCCGCCGTCTGCCCCTCACCCCAAGCCGTCAGTCGTTCACCCTCAGCCGTCCGTCCTTCACCCTTAGCAGACCAACGTTCACCCTTGGCCGTCCGTCCTTCACCCTTAGCCGCCCGGCCTTCACCCTTCGCCGTCCGGCCTTCACCGTCAGCTGTCCTCCCTCCACCCTCCGCCGTCCGCCCTCGACCCTCAGCCCACTTTCGGCCTCAAGCTCCAACTGCCTTCGACGGGAAAAACAAGATTTTTCTGGTCTGCCCTCCACCCTTCCAGCTCACCACCCGTCTGCGTGCTTGTTCCCCCCCTGCCGACGAGGCCACAGGTCACCGAGAAGAGCGACTGCGGCTGGTGACGGTTGTTTCTGTTTCAAGAGGGTCTGGACTGGGACAGCTGCCCACGCCGCTCCTGGATGTGAAATCCACAGTCGACGATCAACTTGTGGTTTTCGCCGAGGCTGCAGCTGCAGAGCCTCGTTCAGGCTGAGCCTTAGTTGTTGACTATGCTCCCTTCATCGTCTGGTTCCCGCACTCGTTACCGCGCGGCCGCGCACTGCCGAGCACAGGAAGGTGCGTCGTAGGAGGTAACATTGTGTCAGTGGTCCGACGACGGGTGCTCCACTGTAGGCTAGCGTAGTTCGCTGCTGCAAGCGGCTGCCTTGTTCACGGCTGGAGACGGCTTGTCCGTCGTCAGCTTATGTCACGCGAGGACGCTGACAAGCTGACTGGTTGACGGACAAGAAGCCGTCCCGGTTACCAAAGCCGATGGCTTGCGTCCATCAGTTTTGGGCCTGCAAACGACGGCCAGCGTGGCTGTGCTCTCTGCCTCTGAGGGCCTCGGGCTGGCTGGCAGACGTCCCGTAAATGCCCTTGGCCTGGCCTTAAGTAGCTGTTGGCGGCTGAGAGCCAAGCAGGCACCCACAAGCGTTGTCACCCAAACGTGCGCAAGGCCATGGCACGTCGTCGCCCTCCGGCGCGACCGGCTGAGTGTAGATCGCACGCCATCGGCCAGCTAAGGTGATTCGTCCACCTTCCGCGTCCGCACAGGGCCGCCTTCGGCACAGTCATTGTGTGCTTTTCGGCCACCGACTGTCAGGGAAGAGGTGGCGGTGCTTCAGGGTTGGCTGTTGCAGGCGTTTACTTGCATGAAAAAGACGTGGTCTGTCATCTCTGACCTGTCTTTCTAGCTTTCAAGCTGCTTTCTACTTCTTCTCCTCCCCACCCTCTCCCCTCCTCCTCCTCCTCCTCCTCCTCCTCCTCCTCCTCGTCCTCCCCCTCCCCGTCCTCCTCCTCGTCGTCCTCCTCGTCGTCCTCCATCTCCTCTTCCACCTCAGCCTTGTCCCTTTCTGTCTTTTGTCTCAGCACCGGACTCACAAATTGCAGCCTTCGCTGGCGTGATCTGT
>SZWC01001349.1:0-18720 GCA_023375785.1 Penium margaritaceum
ATACATATACATATACATATACATATACATATACATATACATATACATATACATATACATATACATATACATATACATATACATATACATATACATATACATATACATATACATATACATATACATATACATATACATATACATATACATATACATATACATATACATATACATATACATATACATATACGTATACATAGCTTGAGATGTCCAAGCCAGTACGTCCATTGCGATATCTCCTGTGTCCTCACTAAGAAAGGCAAAGGAAGCTATATACTCGTATGGTCAACGTTTCATCTTCGTTTATAGACAACTTATGAGCTTTTGAGATATGCATACAATGTCTAACCCGTCACATGTAAAATTTGACAACAAGGATGCGAGCAAGTCTTGACGGATGACACGGCACATGTAGTGTTCGGAATGATGTACGGTACGTTTCATTTGAATCTGATTTTTAGCCAAGTGCAATACAAAATGTTATTGTTATCTTGCCCCCACTTCTTAAAGTGGGGGCAACACGTCGATGATATTTCATTCGTACTGGGAATCGCCAAAGTGGGGGCAACCTGGCCATGACTTTCCACAATGGGGATGACCTAGCCTATTGTCTAAGAAATAATGCGTCTAAGACATGTGGGAGCGAGAATGGGGGGAATCTGCAAACTTGTCCCATGTTTTTTTACCACCTAATTGCCACCAAAGTAAAGAGGGCATAAGGCACCTTGAGAGTATAGTTTGGCGGTAAGCAAATGTTCAGCGTGTCGCCGCAAGGAAATCACCGAATGTCCCCTAAATTTGGCAGATCATCATGAAAAGTACCCATACCTGTAGTATATGATAGATCTGCCCAAAATCTTAAATTTCATTGAATGATCATCAGGAATGACAAATTGCACAATGAGAACCCTACTTTACCACTCATATCATATATCAACCCTTATATAGAGTCGATGAATTTCATTTCCACATGCCATAAAGCAAAAACAACAAGTGGCTTCTTCAGATACTGTCTTGTATTTGTACCGAGTCCCTAATCCTTCGAGTGTGTATTTCTTTTATTACAAAAACAGCCCATTGTGTCGCAAGAACCGCAATTTTCACTCCAACGGTCGAGGAAAAACCAACTAACAGCATCGCCTTTAGAGAACATTTGTGATCCTTCAAACAGCTTCAACCACACTTGCAAACCTACAAAGAGAAGTTTCATGAACTTTTTCTCACCTTCTTGATGCACCGAGATGAATTTGAATTTTTTAAGATGCATCTTGCATCTTCACCTTCAATTCTCAGAGACCCTCGACTTCTCTGCGATCCTTCTCGAATGCGACCACTCACAACGCGACTCTATACGTGTCACTAGACAATTGGCCCAACGACCCTGAGTATGCTTCATTCCTAACTCGACACTTGTATATACATATTTGCACATTTCGACTCTTGTCATCAAAGTAGACATGCTGCTAATTAGAAATTTCTTAAGTATTTCAAATGTTGAATCGTGTTTCGCCTAGCAGTTTATACCTTTTCACCATCTACATTTTGTTCGGCATAGCACTTTGTATCAGATTGCAACGATGCTGGAGGGGCATCTAAGAATTTTAGCCATCTGGAGGACAACCTCGCACATGCCGTCAGAGCATCCAGCACGTCGAGACTTTGTAAACTTTGTGACTACGGCGTACGTCAAGCAAGTACAACCAACGACCAACAGCGGGTCTTTGATGATGACTTCAGCGATGGAGGAGCAGAATGTGCCAATGCACGCAAACCCTAAAGCAATAGCGAATGCTAGCGTGGCAGGCTATGTGGTAGTCTCTACAACATCTACGGTTTTGGTGACCTATCTGGTCACGCACCCAACGGCAAAGATCGGGACACACCCACAAACGACCTTAACAATGAAACCAAGGAAGATAGGTGGCACTAAAAGACAAGCGCATATCAACCAGGAAATGGGGAATCAGATCTCTTGTCTTGAGGATATCGACCACCTACTCCAACATCTTAGCAACGCAATGGAGGCCCTTCGCAACACAAGCGCGTTTGAAGCGGTGGTTGTTAAGAGAAATTCCGAACGTTGGAGACAAACCAAAACTTGCTCTACTCCACCAGATTTGTTCAATCTTGCACACTCAAAAGGACAAAGTATTTTGATGTGGTTTATGAGTTTGGAGGTGTACTTCACCGCTGTTAGGGTCAACGACAAGCGAAGAAAACTGCCCTTGTGACCACGCTTTGCGTGGCACAGCGCCAAGTTGGAGGTCCGATCTAAAAACCATCAATCAATAGCACAAAACCGACGGAGCATCAATGATGAACGGCATCCTTCTCACATCACAATCCGCATGCATTCTACCCTTGGAGCGGATCAACCCATAGTGGCAAGACGCGCTCACGCCACCAAGTATCAAGGATGAACTTTAAAGCATGATAATTACATGCTTTGGACGCATAAAGATAAGTGCCACATACTATGCAAACTCTAGCGTCTTTGTCAACAATCAAGAGTGGTAGAGTAAATGCGAAGCATCTGGGAGATCAAATTTGGAGCAAACATTGCCTCAACTGACTCCATTTTCATAACAGTAACGGCTTCAAGCGAGTGGTTTGGCATTCAATCGCTATTATTGGCATCCACAACAACTTGGCACACATGATTACAACACGAGAAATGACAAATGGCCTTAACTATAAGACTATGATCCAGGAACTATATGGCTGGCGTTCTGAACATGTGAAGGGCCTTACTCGTTGTAAAGGATATTTGAGATCAGAAAGTTTGGGTGGAGGAGCATTATAAAACTTTGTAAGCAAGGACATGGTTTGCAATTTGGGTTTGCAGACTAAACCTGGGAGGTTTGGAGTGAAAATCATTTACGAGAAACTATAGATATGGAGACTCCAAGAACAACTTTGGCTCCAAGAAGGAAAACTAAAGGATGTATTGGTCTACTGAGCAATCACAAAATCATCCCCAGACAAGATTTTTTGTTCCGGCACAATCTGCATGTCAATTGGAACAGCGATGACGTATACGAGGAGATTGACGGCACCAAACAACAACTTTTGCATGCGAGATGGAAGCTGACAACGGAAGTAGAAGAGGTGGAAGCAATAGAGGAAGTTGTGAAAGTCGAAAAGCAAAATGTGTACTGGATACCGCTCAACTTGGCCAAGGAATGTAGACGTCGAGGAGTTTGAGCGTGGCTGATACATCTTGGGCCAATGGGAGAAGTGGAAGTGGTAGCAACTGACTCATCATTGACCTCATTAGCCTCATTAGCCTCATTGGCATCAACAAAGTTCTTGATAGTACCCAAAGATTTTGCGCCACTCATCCAAGAATCTCTTAAGTTCTTCCCCAACAAACTCCTAATAACCTAACCTCCTCAATGAGACATTGATCATCGCATTGATCTAATGCTGATCAATAAACCTCCTATTTGAGGGGCATATCTAATGAGCAATCACGAGCTAACCGAACTAAAAAAGAAGCTGAATAAAATGGTAGGTTAAGGGTTCATCGGCCCATCCACGTCACCATACGGTGTACTGGTACTATTCATCAAAGAGAAAATTGGAAAAATGCGGATGTTTGTGGATTATCGGGCATTAACAACGCTACCATTAAAAACCGTTTCCCCCTTGCCTAAGGTAGTGACCTTTTTGACCAACTCCGAGGGGCTCAAACATTCAGCAAAATCAACTTATGGAGTTGATACCACTAGATATGTCTGGGAGATGCTGACATTAAGAAGACGGTGTTTCGAACTCGGTACGAGCACTGTGAGTTCACGGTCATGTCTCTTGGACTTAAAAATGCCCCTGCAACATTTATGGCCGCAATGAACAATACTTTCCATCCATGCCTTCATGAATTTGTCTTGGTGTACCTCGACAACAATGTAGTGTACACCCGCATCCCAGAGGTGCACACTGGACATCATAAAAAATTCCTTAAGGATTTACAAAGAGAGATTTTTTTTGGAAATCTCTCATAATGCAACTTAATTCATCGTTTGATCCAATGTTTGGGTCATGTCATCAATGCCGGACTAATTACTTTGCATCCAAAAATGGTGGTAGTAGTCGTTGATTGGCCGATGCCGACCATTGTTTGAGAAATTGAGTTTTGTTTGGGATTCTATAACTACTACTGGCAATTTGTACGCGACTACGCTGGAGTGCCTCTTTCCGACCTTACTCAAAATCACTTGTATTTTGGTAGTTTCAACCAAAACAGGTAAGAATCCTATTGATGTGGAGTATGGAATGTTTTTTCCACACTAGCTAAACTATAAAATCGTAGCAATATTCAACTAGGCAACGGTCAACATTGAGACTTCTCTACCATCTGGGAGGAAGCACAAAAAACTCTCGCAAAGACAGAAGCAACAATGAAAGGAGATACTCAATGACATTCCAGCAGTGATTTGTTTGTTGCTAGCAATAAAGTCCTTCGCTAGTAGTGATTTGTTTGTCGCTAGCAGTGATTTGTTTGTCGCTAGCAATAAGGTCCTTCGCAGAGCCCACTATTAAAAACTCAAACCTCGATGGCTGTGACAGTTTGAGATCAAGCACATGGAAACCCTCAAGCTTCCACGACTCAAAGTCCTTGACACTATGCAAGTAAATCTCAGTGTTCCATGAAAACAGATTCAAGCAATACCGAGACCCTTGAGAGAGCTTCCCCGACAGGGATGTCCGTCCCCCTCTTCTTGTCCAAGAGGTCGTGAATACATAGTACGTGATCGATGAAATTCTTGGCCATTAACAAAGAGGAAAAATGATAAACCATTTTGTCAAGAGGTACAAGTATGATGCCACACATAATACTTGGGAACCCTATGAAAACCTCGGAGATATCAACCACCTAATCAACGGGTATTACCGCAGTCACTGGGCCACATCTATACGCGTTCCGCAACATCATGGTTAAACGGGGGGAAGTGGTATGTTCAAGACGTAAACGAGTCCCTGGTCTTTTTGAGTGGGCATTTCTATTACTAAACAAACAACCCATTGTGTCACGGGACAGCGATATGCACTCCGATGGTCAAGGGAAAACCGGCCAATTGCCTTTACCTAGTGTGAATCTTCCTGAACCTTCTCACAGTTTTTTCCACTCTCTTGAATCTATGAATGAAACATCACATTTTCTTGATCGAATTCTTGGTGCAAGGAGACGAGTCTAGATTTATGAAGATGCACATCGCATCTTCATAATCAATTCTTCAAGGCCCCTAATTTCTTGGCTGACCTTTTTTAACTCAATTACTCACGACGCAACTCTGCAAGTGTTGCTCAACAATTAAACTTAAGACCTTGACTATGTCCCATATGTTGCTGAACTTTTGATGTACATGTTCCATTATTTCGACACTTGTCATCAATGTACACATACTGTTAATAATAAATTACTCGTCTTACATTTACGCTTTCATCAACATAACAGAACCTACCGCAAGCCCCATGCAAGGGACCAACGTTACAAACCAATGAAGTGCAGTCGTGATTTTCTTATCGCAAGCCTGCCATGGACAACATATTCACAGTGGTTAACACATTTAGGTTAAATCTCTTTGTTACTCACGAGTAAAATTTTTTAGATGATTTAGGTGATCAGACTCCTAATTTATTTGCAATAGTGGTCCCTCAAAAAAACTTTTCTTCAATATGTAGTTTTGATCTGCATGAGGTCTTTTTGCTAATGATTTTCAGATATTCATTTTAGGCTCCAATTAATACAGAAGACCTTTCCTTGTCAAAAACATTCTAATGTAGTAATCACAAGTCTACATTGTATGACAAGAACATTTTGCACGAAACCATACCTCGATCTAAATCTATCAAAGCAGAAATTTGCTTCATCAAAGTTTAATATTCTGACATCAATTTAAGTGGTTATAGAAGACTAAAATCAATAAAAATAAGTTTTGTTCTCATTTGTTATGAATGCAAGGGAAGACAACCACGCAAAAAATTGTATATAAATTGAATACGTTGTACTCAGGTTAATGGAAAAACAAAATCAAAGGGAAATGTGATCTTGAATGATTCATTTTTCGTATTCAAAATGTTTAATAAACTTCATTGTATGGTATAAGTGAAGATGTGATTATATTAAAAATTTCACAATCATTTCATTGCCTATACATGGGTTGATATCTTTATTCTTGCTTGAAACAAATCAATACATTACTATTCGATCAAAAGATTTTTTTTTCATAAATCCACAAAATGTGTCTGTGATCCTGAGTTCATACCCATGATATCGTTATTTCTATGCAAAGTCACCAAACATCGTCGTCAGGAAATGTTTTAAAGTTATTTTTACAATTGCTTCCCAACATGAACAATAACTTCAATGTTGTCCATGTTCGAATCAGTGTAAAAATAGAAAATTTACAATGTTCAATATCCAAAATACAATAATGACAATGAGTACTCCATTACAAAAAGCATGTGCAATCACGGAATGAAATTCATCATTCATCAAAAATTTACATCAATTATATTTTGATTACTATGCATAATGAAAAGTTTTGCATTGTTAATAACGTTTTTTATATAATTTCTCCCCTCTCATGGTTTAACCATCATGAAGACAAAATTTGAAAGTTTTCACGTCGTGAACAATCCTCGAATACAAAGGATATATTTTGTAGAGTAACAAGATAAAATTGTACACGTTTGCCTACAATTATATTTCTTAATTGTACAAAGGAAAAAAACATTTGATTGAGTGACAACTCATTTCATCTGTTTTTCATTTGTATTTAATGTAGGAAAAAAGAGGATCAAAAGGTCCTACCTATTTTGATTGAGTTTTTAAAACGAATTCTAAAATTAAAAAATCATTGAAACTTCCCCTACATTCATAATGAGACAAAACAGCTTTTTTAATGTGTGTGTTGCTTTGTTTTGCAATAAAATCTTACATTGATGTGTGTGGATTTATTCATAATGAATCACGAAGTCATGTTTGATAAACCTAGATTGAGGTTTGGTATTTGTGCAATTTTCCTTATAGTATGAACATGTATTTCCCCTTGTTTGATGGTGTAGAATAGGGGTGATATTTATTGTTATGCAGACAGCATACACAAGGCCTTAACCTAATGGCGGACTATTTTTTCCTATGCCGGTCTTGTCCTTTACCGTGACTTTGTCACGACCACTTTATCGTGCACCAAGGGCATTTCTCTGGAATACCTTGGAATATCCAGAAGCAGACCAACCATTTGCGGGTCATTTCCGGAAATTGCCGCAACCTACTCACGATAATTCAAATGTTTTGAGGTTAGAGTCGAGGTTTTGATGCACAAGTTTGACAAACGTTGGGAAGAATAACATAAGTCTTGAAGCCCCCCATTGAACCGACAAGGGCGTTCTCAAGCAATCAAACTAGAACGCGACATCGCATCACGCGGACCACTAGAACACTAAACGGCTCAACCATTCCTCTTTTCTCACGTAATCACACATCACATATGCATCCTGAAGTTTTGGGACTTAGTAAAACAAGTACACCCTTCACTTCTCAATATTCTCAACTACCCTCATTATTGAAAAAAGTGACACGTTCTGATTTCAACTATGAACCAGCTCACTTGCGCCTTGCGTAACACTTGGTATCAGAGCGCTTTGACCCTTCTGGGACACCAGATTGTTTTTCAATCAACGCAAGACTCACATGTATCTTCAAGCGCATCTCCACAAAAGGGAATTTCCTAGACCTTGCGAGAATGTCGACAAACGCAACAAGCACACCCAATGACAAAGTGGTAACCGGGAAAGACACCAACGATGGCCAAAGGCATCTTGCGCATAACCTTCAGCCTTATGAAGGGAGATGATTGGATGATAGTTGGCACCTTGACAAGCGCAACCAACCCAAACCCTGGCATGCTAGACATGCTCTTTCCACTTGCACTATTGACCAATACAACTCCATCTTTGACACATGACAAAATCGCAAAGCTCACTGGTTGGCTAGCGTAGATGGAAGCATTTCAACGCAAGGTTATGAAGCAATGGCAGTAGAACAAAGCCAAAATCGATTACTCAAAAGCACACAAGGCGATGCTCACAGATGGATTTAACAAAAAAAGAGCATTGAATTATCCAAGGCTTCATGAGCCACTCAATCTAGCAAATCCAAAGGGACTGATGGTGAATAATGACTTGAAAAGTTTGGAGGTATAACTCACTACTGCAAGGGTTCACTTCGAAAAACAGAAGGTAAACCTTTAGGCCTCCCTTTTGCAATGCACGGCTTAAAGCTGGTGGGCTAATCTCATGGCCATCTAGTGGCAGCAGGGAGCCGAAGGTGTTGATCTTACAGTTACTTCATCGTCAGTTATGGGCGTACAATCTCTGGACCGAGTTCACCTGACTTTGAAATTCTTGATATGTCCCCCATCCAACTTGCGGGAGGTCACCCAAACACTCGTTGCTCGCTTCGGCAAGAAAAACGAGAAAACTGAGGTTCATTATCAGCTATAACAAATGAAGCAGTAATCTTACATGAAAAATTAAATGAGGGGATTTTGAAAAATTATCACTCGCAAGGGGTTGTACAGGATAAACTCAATTTTCAGTATGATTTTAGCCTCAAACATAATGTTCACATAGCACTCGCAATGTACATCATGACCAACGATTTACCAAAGATCATCTTAACCTCTAAATGCATCAACTCTATAGATTTTGAATCAAAGTTCAAAGAATCCTTTGGCTGGCACCTAAAACATTAATCGTAGAAAAGCAGCGGTTATCAGTTGAATAACCTTTAGAACTAAACCGCGTTGGAAGTTGATGTAGTAAAGCCAAAAGGAGATCAATGGACCCGCTACAGTTGCGGAAAATTTGGGCACAACGTGAGAAACAGCTTAAGGCAAAACCAGATGTGGGGAAGCAGCAAAAGAATAAAAAAGAAGGAAAGGAGAGAAGAAACGGCCTAGGACAGGAGTAGACAACAAAAATCCTGCCTTAGTTGATGAACCTACTCGCCCTAACAGCTACAGTTGCCTAATACAAGGGTTTCCTAGTAGTGGAAGTTTGACGATTGATATCAAGACGACGAGCCTACGATACTGTTAAGAGTGAAACCAAGGGGTTGCAAGATTAAAAAAAATCTAATGGAATTACTTGATAGAGGTGCATCTCACAGTTTTTTTCTGATCAATTGGTGAAAAATTAAGGGTTGTAACACAAACCCCGGAGCTTTTGAAGGAAAAATTGTGTATGGATGACTTCGTATCCGTTAATTGAACCAGTTGTTATCACTGTTAAACAAGGATTTGGATGACATAATCTTTTGGAGATCCTGCCCAATGAGCGACTACAAGGTGATTGCCAAGTGTGATTTTCCAATGCCTGCAAAGTTTGTAGGTCTATTGGAGCAATGACGCTGTTTACATAAAATCTGAAGAACAACTGATTTTTATTTTGTGACTGCCACAGCAAAAATCCAGCCTATGTGCAACAAGAGACACAACCATAACAATAGGAACCACGTAGACGCAACAACCTTTAGCGAAGTTGATCTCGCTCAACGCAACAAAGAGGTACCTTAGTGGATGGGCCTTGGCGTGGTTGATCCACGTCAATCTGAGCAAAAAATCTGTGGTAGGAGATGATACATCAACCTCATCGGTGTTAGAGTGCACGAAAGCCTTGAAGGACTTTTCTCCACTTGGGAAAGAATTTCAAGGGGTATTCCACGAGGAACTGCCAAGCAAACCCCCTCCCAAATGTGATTTTGACAATCTAATTCAGCACAAACCCTATAGTAGACCCACTGTCAAAGGAACCTATCGGCTGAATGATCACAAACTCATGAATCTCAAGCAGTAAGTAGAAAAGAGGTTGCCTTAGGGGTTCATTCAACCATACGTTTCCTCGTACGTTGCACCACTACCATCCATAGAAAACAAAGTTGACAAATTGTAGATGTGCGTGGATTATAAGGCGTTGAATGACATATTGGTCAATAACCGCCACCCTCTATCTTGATGAGGTAAGCTGTTTGACCAACTATGTGGAGCTAAAATTTTCAACAAAATCAATGCACAGAGCGGCTATCAGCAAACTTGTATCTTTGACGAAGATATTATTGAAAATGCCTTTCAAACACATTACGGGAATTTTGAGTTCAGGGTATCCGTCTGGACTCACAAACGCCTCTAAAACGTTCATGGCAGCAATAAAAATATCTTTTGTCCATACATCAACGCTTTTATTGCGGTGTACCTCGACAAAGTCCTCGTTTTGCACGGTACCCAAGAGGAACATTGACGACATCTCCGACAGCATGAAGTCCTTTAACGGGAGAAGTTCTATGGGAAGCTTTCAAAGTGTGACTTTGGTCAACGCTTGATCGAGTTTCTTGGGCACATCATCGATGGTGGACTGATATCCATGGGTCCAAAAAACATATCCGCGGTGGCGGATTGGCCAAATCCAACAATAGTACGTGACAAATAGGTTTTTCTCTGGTTTTGCAACTACTATAAAATGTTCATGGAGTGTTAAGCCCAGGTGTCAGTGCCTATTTTTAATCTCACCCGCAAAGATTGCGGATGGAATTGGGGAGACAATGAACAAGAAGATTTTATGGCTCTATGTAAAGCTCCGACCTTGGCGCCAACCCTTCCATTAGCAAATCCAATAGCTGATTACATCATGGCCACGGATGCCTACAATCATGCCATCGAAGTGGTTCTCCTAAAAGATAATGGAGGATTAGAGTACCCTGTTGTGTGTATATGTCACGAAAGCTTCACAAGGTGGAGCTCAACTAGGCCTTCCACGAGAAAGAAATTCTTGCGTTTTTTCACACCTTCAAAACCTAGCGCTACTATTTGGAATGCCACAAATGCGTGGTTTGAATGGGTCACCACGCTCTTAAGTACTTGAAAAAAAAACCAAACTGTAGTTAAAGACAAACTCAATAGATGGATTTCCTTGATTCTAACTTTCATTACGTGATTGAGCCTCGACGAGGAAAAAGAAATCCTTGGGGCGTGCTGAGTCGCCGACCCCATCTTACAGAGGTCAACGCACTTCCGATTGAAGTGGACCCATACGTGGAAAAGTTGTGCGCGCGTGATTAAAGGACCACGAGGCCTACGACAATGTAAAGTTCCACTTTGTGGATCTCCATTGGCATAGAATGTAAGAAAATCAAGTCATTGTCCCCAAAGTTGACAAACTACGGTCCATGCTTTTCGAGGATTGCAACAACACAGGTGGTGGAGGCCACTTTGGAGATGACAAGACTTTGAAAAAGCTCACAAGGCATAATGGGGGTTGATGTCGCAAACTTCTGCAAAAGGTGCGACGAGTGCGACAAAAGTCGACGCCCTGAACCTCTTTGACTCTTACAACTACTACCAATATGAGACAAACCGTGGACTTACATCTCCATGTATTTTGTGATTGGTTTGCTTGTCACACTATGAGGGTTTGACACCATTCTTTTTGTCGTTAACAGGTTTTGGAAGATGGCACACTTCATTCCGACCACTATGGATGTAACTACCGATGGTGCAGCATGGTTATTCCTTGAACCGATCTTTCAATTGCATTGGTTCTGGAATCAATCATGAGTGATCGATATGTGCGATTCACAAGCCAATCATGGCGCGACCTTATGTAGTTGTATGGGAGTTGACTTAAACTTTCAACGGCGTTCCATCTATAAACCGATTGACAAACCAAGCGAACAAACCAAACGCTCCAAAAAATCCTTCGGACTTGATGCGAACCTCATGTCACTCACTGGGAAGTCAAGCTGCCAGTGGCCAAGTTCGCATACAACTACGCAACATTTGTCGCAACGGGGAAAGTATCGTTTGAGTTGGTTTCCTCGATCACCGACGAGGCGTGGGAGAAGATTAGTACTTAGTCAAGTGGAAGAACTATAACTTGGCACACAATAGTTGGGTTTTGTACATCCAACTCTCGGACGTCGATCCTCTCATCTACGGCTATCGAGAGAGCCCACGGCCTTGCATCAGTAATGAGCCGTGGCGTCGCTGCTAAAAAGGGGGTTAAGTGTTATGGCGGCGGCATACATGATGCCCAAAACCAGCGGCTGCCTAGTTTTTACTATGCCGCTTCCGTCCTATCTCGCGACTTTGTTGCGACCACTTTTTCGCATACCGAGGGCATTCCTCCAGAATATCCAAGAACATCCGAGCGCCGACCAACCAATTTCAGGTCACTTGTCGAACTCGCCGGAACCTAATCAAAGGGATTCTTGACGTTCCAAAGCTACAGACGAGGTTCTGACTTTAGATAATCTTTGCGAACCATAGTATTCGTTCCGAAGCCCCCCGTCGAACCGACGAGGGCCTTCTCATGCGATCGAACCAGATAGCGACATCGCGTCTCGCGGATCGCGGAAATACCAAATGGCTCAATTAAGCCTCTTTTCTCTCACATTCACATATTGTGTATACTTTGCTTAGGTTTGGCACTTAGAACAACAAGTACACTTTCCGCTTGTCAATACTCTCAAATACCCGTGTTCTTGCGAAAGGTGACACGTCCCGATTTCAGTTGTGAACCATCTCACTTCTGCGCCGCGTAATAGTCTCTTTGTTTTCGATCCGATAATGAATGTTTGAAAATCATAGGCAAAAGGACTGCATCGAGATTGGGGCTATTAACTAGAAATAGGGCAGTTCGACCTCGGAGCCCTGGTTCTTTCTGCGGTTCGATATGGGGACCCGTTTCGCTTACTTGTCAACCATGGGGCCTCGACGACCGATCTGATCAACCCTGGGACCTCGACGGCCGATCTGATCAACGTCGAGGCCCGTCGGCAGACCGCTGCCAGTGACAAGCTCGATATGGCAACTTTGCTTGTATACGATCGCCCATGACCGTCAGAAACCTCATCAACATGGAATGTCGAAACCTCTTGGAAAGTACTGCCTCAAAACGGAATCCTGTCAACGAACAGGTCCCCATTATGCTTCGGAGATTACAAACATCCGGTAAACAATCGGTGTTTTTTTTCTCTTCATATGTGTTTCTGGAAACATCCTAACCGTCCGCGGGATAAGTGGTCGGTGCGTGCTTTTATTTTTTAAAGAAGTTGAAGCCACGACACTTAGCATACCGAACGCCATGCGCTACCGCGATTCGCCAATGTTTCGCAAATGCCGAAGCGATAAGTGAGCTGTCGTTGTCGCGACGACTGCATCTTGCCACCTGACCGAATTCGGTACAGGTCGCTCTGACGTTTTCCATTTTGTTGCTCTCTGGTCGTTTTGCTGACAAAGTGATCCCCACCTGACGAATGAAGTACATCAACAATCAAACAGGCTCAAAACGTCTAGGGGTGTAAAAATGTTCAGTAGAACCATAGACTTGTATAAATTTTCAGTGTTTTATTTAATAGTTCGAATGACTTGTAAGCTGCAAGACCCCTTAATAAGTGGGCACCATACGCGCTAGTGTCGAGCTCTCTACGCAAACAATGCACAACAGACATTGGGGTCGCTTATGTAACCTTCAGGAAATATTGTATTATCCTTAGATCATGTATTTCTTGTGTTAGGTTCAACAATGTTATGTGGCAAATTACCATCTCTCAAACTAGCACAAGAAGTCACCATGGGCCAAAGTCCCCACCACCGAGATACTTGAAACCTTTCTCAATCATCTAAGTACGCTAAATTAAAGATGAAGTAACACTAGAAAGGTAACCGACCATGGAGAGAGTGTCCGTGCTTAAATGATCGAAATGAATGCAACAGCTACACACCAACAAATCTTTCCAACACGCTGCATCCCCTACGTGACACTGACAACGATGTATCTATTGGAGTAGCCTAAGCGAGTGGGGTCTTATGGACCATCTGGAGCATCTATCGAGGGGCTCAAACCATTGAAACAATTGTGAAAGCTTCACAATAACGAATTTCAGTGCAATAACTCTTTCATGGTATGCGGGCCCATTCTAGATAAGACATAAGCCTTGGTGATGATCATGGTGAGAAACTGTTAGGACGCTTCCTAGCCCTGTAGCTGCTACCTTGGCCATATTGTCCAGTCAGCCGGCGCACTACGCAAGCAAATAGAAGAAAGAGCAAGGGTTAGGCTAGGGAGACGCGCAAAGTCTGATAAGCTTTATTCGCGTAGTAATGCATAGATTTATGACAACTGACAAGCACAAAGCATTAATACATGCCTTGGCGCCCGGCGGGTGATGCACGCAGCAGTGTCAATTTGTCGTATGCATTGTCCAAAACCAGTATTTTGGCAGTAACTCCGCGTACACGCATCCAAACACATCACCGTCTGAACCTAGAGATGAAGTATCTCGAGCCCTCCGCTACAACTGGTGACATGCACAAGTTCGGCATCGATCGGTAGAAAGACAATAGAAAACATACAAATCAGGCTTGAGAGCCAGTCCACCGAGAAAACTATAGCGACTACAGAAAAACAGCAGAGCACCCCAGCAAGAATCCGGGATGTTGTAGCAAGTGTGTTGCAGCTGCTGATGGGTGGAGCCACCACACGTCGGTGCTCTGGCACTAGCTGAGTCCGCATCAGGGATCTGCATGAGCATGGACATGGCCGGGTGGTCACAGTAAGCTGTACAGACATACGATATGACTCACATGATTACACATGGATGGAGCAATGAATATGAACACCTCAAAACATGAAAGCAAGAAAGACACATCTCCTCATGCGGTGGAAAATGTCGCCTAGTGGGTGGGTCCCGATTGCCGCGAAAATACAAAATAGCATATGCCTGGAGTTCAGACGTGTATCCAAACTCCAAAATAGCATTATCATTCCCTCGAAAACCCATAAGCAAGCAAGTTTCACCATCCAAGCAAGCCCAACATGTCAACGTTTGTCTGGGCCTCGGTCACATGTAGACCACACATGTGAGATCCAAAGGGTGCAAATGTGCAATCAACCGTTACTAGGTCTCCCAAGGTGCTACCGCATAACACTGCGTACCCAAGTATCAATCAGAGGGAGAACACACAACCTCTTCTAGGTAAGATGGGTAGGATCTTCACGATGTCACCGGGATCTCAACCACCGAGAAAATTCTATGAGCCATGCATGGGTGAGGTCGTTGGCCATAACGCAAGCAATGTGTCACAAAAATGGCTTTGCAGCTGCTGGAACATGACCGGAGCAACAAAGAAGCACTGTCCAAACTAAAAGCGCAAGCACCAACATTAAGCTATTAAAAGGGAGTAGTGTCTTCAAGCACATTTGGAGCATCCCTATAGTATGTATGGACCATCATTGTCGCTTTGATACCAATTCGTTACAATCCCATGGATGTTGTTTGCAATAATTATGCATCATTACATGTGTTTCATGAACAAGAGCGATGTAGAAAGAAAGAAGCATATATACATTCCAAATGATGCTCGTCCCTACATGGAGGGGTTACTGCATACTCAGGAATTTGAAACCACATGGCAACAACATGCTACTCCTCGTCTGAACTAAGAGACTCGATGTCACTTAGCATGCCTGCAGCAATTGCAACTGCTGCTGCCGCTGCCATCACTGAAGGCTCATCTGCAACTGGGTTGCGGCAAGAACGACGTCCATGACCACGCAGCCCGCAGTTGGTGCAAATGACACTTGCACGCCTACGGCGGGTACGTTCTTGACGCACCGTGCGTGGACGTCCACGCCCACGCTGTTGACCAGGTGGGTAGAAACCTTCCTCTACATATTTCAGCAGGCGTAGGCTTATCCCAAGCAGTGAACCACGGTACATGCGACGCACCGACATGTTCGAAAGCCCCACGTGGGTGTAGTTCTTCGGGTTGAGACCGGAGCGCAAAAGGACAGCACATGCATGGACGCATGGGAGTTGTAGCTCCTGGAACTGACCACACGAGCACTGACGAGTGGCGCAGTCTACCTGACGCTCGCTACCAGTTGGGCCGCGAACAGTCCCTGCAAGCTCAGTACTGAGCTCGACATTGTACCCACACGACATGACACAATTGTGGAACAAAGCACGCCCGGGCACAGTGGCTAGGCGCGTGCGCACGGTAGACGCCTCACTATGACGTGCGAGAAACAGCTTCTGAACAAGAGGGTACATCCCTATCCACGTGAAGAAGGGGTACAGCTTGCGCGACTCCCTAATTTGGCTGTTCAGGGACTCCGAAGCGTTGGAGGTGTCATGTCCCCCGCGTGCACCTGTGAAAAACATCCGCGCCCAAGTTTCTCGCGGGATGCCTGGCTCCCCGGTCACCTCATCCCCCAGCAGATACGTAGCAGCTCCCGGACTAACGTCCCGCATGAACTGTACTACACGGTCCCATGACTCGCTGGATCGTGCACGAGCCAGGCCCCAGAAAGCGGTCTTCGCACATGCACCATGTCAGCTGGCAACGTTCTGTGCCAGATGCCAGATGTAGTAGGCGTGATTCGCACCAGGTAGTTCCGCTGCAACTGCGTTGATGAGGCCTCGCTCCCTGTCGGAGATCACGACGGTTCCCGCCACTGCTGCGAGAGGAAATGCTACACGTAGGTTCGTGCAGAACCACGCCCAGTTCTCCCCATCCTCGCCCGGAACAAGCGCCCAGCAGATTGACACGTAGTGGTCGTTCGCATCAAAGGTCGATGCGATGAGGAGAACCTGCACCAAGTGAAACATACAGATGTGAACAATCATCACATTCCGTTTACGATTGACGACAATTGTAACTTCAACATTAGGGTTAGAAGACAGATTTGCAAACATGGAGGACGCACCTGGGAGAAGCCGTTACGGAGGTGAGTCCCGTCCACGGTGATGATCCGACGCGAGTACTTGAAGCCGCTCACGCATGCTCCAGGTGCACAAAAAGCACGCATGAAGTGCCCATTCTCTTCCTCTTCGGCTAGTGCAACCGCAAGGTTGTCCACCTTCTTCAGCTGCATCGACATCATAAAGCACTATGGTGTCATGTGACGTAAATGCAAGAACTGAAATGGACAGTGAGCAACAGTGGCGGAGTGTTTTTATCACACGTACCTCATCGCACCGCTTTGGGAATAGCGCCCAACTGAGGTCGAAGTCACCCACGATGTTGTTCACTATGGTCTTTTTTGCCCTCCACGCAGTGTCGTAGGAGATAAGCTCGCGGGTTGCTACGCGAACGACAGCCTAGAGAGTGTTAACTCTCATGGTCAAGTCGAACTCGACGTGTTGACGCAAGTGACGCAACACCCAGGAAATTGTACGAGCCGGATTGCCGCGAAGATCTCCTGCAACACACCGATGACCGTCCTCAAAATGCGTAACACAAATGCTGCCGTTTCGTTTTCTGATGGCGCGCTCGGAGTAGCCAGGTGCATCCTTGCATTTGCCAGTGCCTGCATTGGACCTCAAGACGTGAGCGGCAGCTCCGCTCCCATGCTAGGGTCATACGTTGGTGCACAACGTAGTCCTGTATGGCATGCCGGAGTGCTGGCATGGACCCAAAAGCCATGCCCGTACAAAAGCCAGTGGAGCCGTCGCCACGTGCTGCCTCTATCAGAGCCTCGTCATCACTTGTACCTGTTCGCGTGAACAAGCATGTAAATAGAAACTGGTACGTAATAAAAAAATGCAACATCCCTGCACGAGAGATGAGAGATGCGGATCGTTATTGGTTAGAAAAAATGGAGATGCTTATCCAATAGATGCACAATCGCTAATGCAGCACATGGTGCATATGCAGATGATGCAGATGCATATCATGCATGTTGAACATGCACATGCATCGGCATATGCATCTACAGATGCGTATGCATATGCATCTGAAGATGCGTATGCATATGCATCTGAAGATGCGTATGCGTATGCATCTGCAGATGCGTATGCGTATGCATATGAAGATGCATGTGCATTTGCCGATAAACATGAGTGTGCATATGCAGATGCATATGCGTTTGCAGACGCAAATGCAGATGCATATGCAGAGGCATATGCAGATGCATATGCGTCTGCATATGCACACGCATATGTAGACGCATATGCAGACACATATGAATATGCGTCTGTCTATGCAAATGCAGATACATATGCGTATGCATATGCATCTGCATACTCGTCTGCATGTGTAGACGCATATGCATGTGCATGTGCATACGCAACAGCACATGCACATGAATATGCATCTGCAGATGCATCTGCATATGCAGCTGCATATGTATATACATATGCATATGCAGATGCATCAGCAGATGCATATGCATATGCATATGCGTCTGCATATGTACATGCACATGCATATGCATATGCAGATGTATATGCAGATGCACATGCAGATCAATATTCATCTGCATGTGCATCTGCATATGCATCTGCGTATGTATAAACATCTGCATATGCAAATGCATATGCAGATGCATCAGCAGATGCATCTGCAGATGCATATGTACATGGATATGCATATGCATATCAATTTGCATGCATATGCAACCGCATATGCACATGCATATGCGAATGCACATGCACATGCATATGCGAATGCACATGCAGATGCATATGCATATGCAGATGCATATGCGTTTGCATATGCATATGCATATGCGTCTGCAGATGCAGCTGCAGATGCATATGCATCTACATATGCAGATGCATATGCATCTACATAGGCAGATGCATATGCATCTACATATGCAGATACATATGCATCTACATAGGCAGATGCATATGCATCTACATATGCAGAT